>JAOYRR010000443.1:0-180884 GCA_038994665.1 Podotricha telesiphe | reverse complement strand
TAAACTACTACTAATATTTTGACAGCTTTTTTATTTTTTGTAATCTGTCCCTAGTCAATTCTTAACTTTTTTTTAAAAATTATGATTTAATATGTAGTTAATAAATTAAAATAATGTTATGTCAATTTCATTGAGCAGACGGTTTGTCTGCAATGCAAAGTTTTGTTTTGTATTTAAATTAGAAATGGTTTAAAATAATTATCCTATATTGAATATTAATTATTAATGATTTTTGAAGTGTTATTTACACATAGGATATAAAAAGTTGTATAAAAACATTAACATCTTTGGGTAGCAAGAAATGCAAAAATCTCTCTAACAACAAAAATAAATGGTTTATTGCCATTTATTTTTGTGTGTATAAGAATTTCAATGTAACTGGATATGGAACGTATGGCTTTGTAGACATAGTACTTTCCAAGTAGCGCGGGTTCGAGTCCCACTACGTTAAAAGTTTTTGTACGATTACTAAAAATATTAATTTTAAAGAAAGTTCTTTGTGCGATTAAAATTAAATTATGTAAATATTTGTATTGCAGATTTAAATAAATGAAACGTATAATGTAGATAGGTTAATTATATTATATTATTTTAGGTCATGGAATTTTAAAAGCTTATGTACATAATTTTGTTAGTGCATTTTTTACTTTATATTCTGTGGTTCAAAATAAAATATATTTTTTATCTGTATAATTATGAACATTATAACTTTTAAACATATCGTTGCTTAACTTAAGTTAGTTATATATGTTTGTTTATTATTATTTCCAAAGTCTATTGAACGCTATGGAAGTAACAGTTCATGCAATCATTAATCATTCCACGAAGACAATATTCTAAAGCTAATAATTTAAATGTAACAATAAACATGGCGTCGCTTCTTAAAAAATATTTAAGTATGTACGTAGAATTTGGTCGTAAATAAGTTTTTTTTATTAAAAACCAATAATATTACACAGTTTTTGTGGGAAAGATGTGTTATTGCAATATGTTCTTGTATTTTGAAATAAGCTTCAATTTAAAATAAAATATAAGCGTATTTGTTGGTTTTTTTTTTTTCGGTTTCACGCTTTCCGAATAGCAGTTTCCGCCAGAATTGGAGACATTGTGTGTGGAATTCAATGCTGCATATTCTTGTTTACCAGAACGAAGAGATGAAAATGATACGATTTTGAGATAACTTTCCTAATCCCACTTAAAGAATCAAACCCAATGTTTTATTTTGTAAATACATTGGATTTTTTGAGTTTTAAACGGAAGGAGAAAATAAAAGAAAATTACAGCCAATATTATATATTTTCACCTCGACTATAGTAGGTAATAATAATAATTAATATACAATAAATCAGTAATTAACTTATGTTACAATTAATATATATCTAAACATTTATTCTGATCGTTCTGCTTTGAAGACCCTGAAACAAAAATATTATGAATAACAAAACAAAAATAGAAAAGAAAATATATTTTTTTCCTATTATAATAAACGGCAACGCTTGCGTAGCAGGACACCTCTCGTTCGAGACTCGGGAGGCGGAACTCAACACCGCGCTGTCTTATTCACCAGAGCCACAGTAAGAAACAGCTAGTTACATAAATAAAATTATGTTTATTATTTACACATATTGTAACTGCAGTATTTAAGAAGCCTTTTCTTTACACTTTTTACGATTTACGTAGAAAAATAGGCATAAAGAAGTTAGTGTTACAATACTCCGTTTTTGTAGTTCCATGTATTACGTATTGCGTATTGAGTGGCGAAACCAAACTTCTCTTACCAAAGCGGGGGAGATGAAAATTACTTTCCTAATTACCTTAATCTGACCGCAAAGCCACGCCAGAGCGCTTAGAAGAATCCTCGACGCGCAGGTTCGAATCCTGCCACGTTTAAATTTGTTATACGTTTCCTAAAAATCTTTCTCATATCCTAAGTGTGTCAATAAAACTTGAAAATTAGTTGAATACACTCTGATTAGGAATTTAAACCACGACCATCGTACAATCTGGCACTGCATCACTGCGCCACTAAGGTGTTGATCTTTTAATAATCCATACCAATATTATAAATGCTAAAGAAACTTTGTCTGTCTGTCAGTCTGTGACGTCATCACGGCCGAACCGCTACACCGATTGTGATAAAATTTTATAAAGAGATACTTGAGGGTCTTGGGGTGAATTTAGGCTATTTTTACTCCCAGTTTTTAGATGTTCTAGGAATTTTTTGTTTTACGAAAAAGCCGCCGACGATAGAAACTGCTGTAGTTCACCCGGCCGAAGCTGCGAGCGGGTCGCTAGCAATATTATATACTTACACTAAATTCCCATTGCAGTCGAAGTCGACAGTAAACACATAGACTTCATGTTCTAATATATGTACCAATTCAGTCGCCTCTTCACATTCAACGTTGATTTTCATACAAATATCAAAAAACATCTTCACAGCGTCCGCTTCCTTTTTATTGAAACATCCCAAAAACCTAAACTCCTCGTATATATAAGTAGGTTCATTTGCAAACTCTTTAAAAAAATCAATTATTTTTTTTAAAACACTTTCTTGTTTCGGTTTTACGGGTTTCTTACTTCCACATCCTTCATTATCTGTGTCGATTATACAATGTGATATAGATTTATTATCTGGAATTTCTTTGGACGTTGCTGTTGTATCTGTGGTTTTGTCAGTTAGATTCTTATTTCCAGAATTTTGTACACGTTTCTCATTTAAATCTAACGATATCTCATAATCTTTATTATCACTATTATCTCTTTCTTCACGTAAATAATGTGCAGTAGTTATATAGACTAGATTTGGTGCTTCCTTAAACAGACTGAGACATCTGCAAATATAGTAAATAGAAATAGATCAACCTGGCTAACCTGTTAACAATATGGCTAGCAATAAATTAATTTATTAATTTTAAATAGTAGAATCCGGCTCGGAGGACCATTTAATAAAAAGTAACGGTTTTCATTTAACTAAAACATTATTTGTTGGTTATCCGACATTTACATGGTTATATTTATTGTTTTATTTAGAGAAAACAGTAAATATATATGTAGATGGTTAAAATATCATTTGTCTTCTATTTTTCAAAAAACTAAAATAAACCAACAAGCCACTGGGAGCGTAACCCAAGACGTTTGTTTTTTAACATAAATTCTTATACTTTTACTGAGTAGTATATTCAAGCTCCCCTTAAATTATCATGTTATTCTGTGAACACGTTTATATTGTCATTAATCTAAGGTTTTTTATTTTTAATAAATTAGTTAAATGTTTTTATTTAAATATTTATTTTAATTATGCAAAATGCTCCCAAACATGACTAGCTTTAAACAAATGCTAGGTCAATATTATTTCAGGTATATCTAAACTAAGCCATGAAGGGATCAAACAAACTCATACCTATACTTAAAGAAAATGTAAGAAGCTTCACCCATTCTATCATAACAGGGTAGACCGAGAGAGCACCGAGTCTAGATATTCCTAGTGCCTAGCTTCCTGCCTGACTTAACTAGCGGAACTCAACTCCGCGTTTTACTTTACCAGTGTAGAAATTGAAATATTTTTTTTTTACTTTATAGTTTCCCGCACAGCAAGGTAGTCAGATAAAACAGTGTCAAGACACGCAATGCCCAAAATCGAGTTTATTGAGTGGCGGACCTTAATGAGGTGCTTTGTCTTGTCACCAGAACGGAGAAAGGAAAATAATTTAATATATACCGTGTGAGTTTCGAACCCACAATCGTCGCGTATACAGTCAGATGCTGTCATATTGCGCAACAGCCACAGCCAGTCGTCTCTACCACTCTCTAGGAAACGAAAATAATCTAAATATAGTCATTCCTGCGAATAGGCATAGAAACATCAACCACTGTGTTTCCAGTCACGATTACTTTACTAAAAAAAATATATTATCAAAATTACCGATTGGCTCCTTTCCCAGAGCTCTCAGTACATAGTATATAATTATTATGGGCCATAATGTCCGAAACGATTTCCTTCTCACTATCATCAAAGTCCAAAGCCTCAGCGTCTTCACACTCCCTCACAGTTTCCACGACATCGTGTATTCTCTTCCTTTCAAATTTTGACAGTTTCGCGTCAAACTTTATCTCGATTTTTTTATTATTCTTGACAAACTCCAATATTTTTAAAAGCAGATTCTTTCTAAAGTAATTTTTGAATTGTAAATCGTCTTCTCTGAGCCCAAGATCTATTTCTTGGGAAGCTTTGTTCTTACCCTTTTTCTTGCTGAATGCTGCCTGCACAGATAATAATTCATTGTACTTTAATTTTTGGTATAATAAAAATAGGTCTGAATAATTATACAATACTAGTAGCTCCGTTGACGCGTTACATACGCATGGACCTACCATATTACTTAGTCTGGCCATAAATACTGTTTTAATAAAAAAAATTACAAAATATTACTTTTGAACTTCAAATCTGTAATTTTTATATGATTGTTCATTCATTGTGTTTTTTAATTTCGCGCCAATATATTGTAAAATATTTTGTGATATTAAAATGAAATGGAGTGGTAAAGAGAACCGAATCGCTGTGATTGCATTACATAAAGTAGGTATGGTGCCTAATACAATTTTTACAAGCCTCTGTACGCTTACTATTAGTCAAATACTTGTGTACCGGGCTATTGATAGGTACAATGAAACCTCCTCTGTTTGTTCCACGTAGTGTTCGTACGAAAAAGGCAATCAAAGGAGTAAGGGAGAGAACTCGAAGAAATCCTGTCTGAAAACAAAAGATTTTATCTCGGTATATGAAGATAGCACCTAAAACCATGTCGTGTATTTTAAGAGATGACTTGGTAGCCTATAAAAGATACGTCATTTTGTAACTGATAATTTAAAAAAGAATAGGGTGGTACAGTCAAAACATCTACTAAAGCGGTACGCAAAGGGAGGTCACAAAAAATTTGGTCTACAGATGAACATTTTTTTAAAATTTTAACAAACATTAATTATGCTCAGTTTTAGAGAGTAAGAGAGATTGGCAGTGAGAGCCTCAACGTTTAAAGGACTCTATTGCAGCCACAGACCACTTCGAATAAGCTTTATATATTTTCAATGGTTTTATATGAATTTAAACAAAATTTAAATAAAAAAAAGGTTTGTTTTTCTTTTAACAATGTTAATGGCTAGACTAAGTATATATCATTCAATTATATAAACAATTGTATACAGCTTCAAGCTTCTCTCACAAATTTGAAAGCACAAAACAAAACACGGCGTTCCGCTAACATTATTCCCATCGTCTAGTTTTCGAGTTCTGAGTGTCTGGACACGTTTTCTCTCTTCTAATAATGAGGGAAAAACCGTGAAGCTGAAAAAAATTACATTCGACAATTGAAGTGAAATTAGTATAACAAAAATGTACTTGTTTATTTCCTTTATTTTGAACTTGTTGACTAACTGTCGTGTGGCTTTTTGGAAGTGAGGGAGGTTTTGGTTGCTCATTAAACTCTGTGAGGAGACCAAGACCCATAGTCAGCGATGCCTGCAAAAAATATATTCTATTTAAAACAACCCTTTAGCAAGAATTTAAATAAAATCCTATTAATAAGAATTTAAATATTTACCCTTTAACTAATCATCAGTTAAAAATTTAATTAACAAATTGGTTATCGAAATTAAATGATGATTAGACGGAACACTTCTGGCCACTTAACAAGGTACACACTCATCAAATATATACACACACACACACACAAACACACTACTTTTTGCGTACACTATAATTTGAAATACTGTTCAGCACGTGTTTTCTATTGTATAATATATAGATATTTTTCTTATACACATTAATATATTATAAATGTGAAATTAACTCTGTCTGTCTTTCTGTGACGTCATCATGGCCAAACCGCTAAACCGATTGTGATGAAATGTTATATAGATATACTTGAGGGTCTTGTGATGAACGTACGCTACTTTTTTCTTCCATTTCTTTTAGTTTTTCCAGGGATTTCAATGTATTACGAAAAAGCCGCCGAAAATGCGAAATATATAAGAAACTTGCAAATGAAAACTTAACAAAACTTTTTCTGCGTTTCATTTTCCGTTGACATATATAAATTGAACATTTGGAATATCTGATGTAGAACCATACTAGTCCAGCTAAGGTATAAAAATAAAACAAATACCGTTTTATCAAAGTTATTCAACGTGACACGGAAATTAGTGTGGGAAGTGTAATTAAGTCCACGTAAATGAAGTTGCGAGCAGCTTCTAGTCTATAGATATAATAAAAAATGTAACTGAACGCTGTTTGTACATGAAAGATATATAAAAAAAATGTTGGGGAATTTATCAATGTAATAGAACCCAAAACAATAATGTTCATTTGTTTTTCTTTTTGCCTGTTTATCTGCGTGCACGCTGATCTCGGAAACGACTTAACCAATTTAAATGCAGTACTGAGTATTGTATTTTGGTACACTACCCTTAACATTAACTGTTTATTTTATTTCTATCCGTTCATAAATAAAATTCACAACAATTTTAATTATAAATTTAGTCGTGTAGTTTACGCAGGCGAACCTGCGACCGGCTGGCTAGTATATATAAGACATGCTTATATGTTAGTCACTTACATATGTAGCCTTAGGTGTTATTGGTTCTATAATACCATCTCCATCCTTGCCGAGACCACCACCTGTCCATCCCATTTTTTCTAGCATACTAAAAATATATTAAAAAAAAGTAACCCAATATTTTTTTTATACTGACTAAATATAATAAAACAGTACAAAATTTGTGTCTGTACATTGAATATATTTACGAAAACACTAAAAAAATTGTCTGTCTGTCGCATACTTCGTAGTTGTAGTACTGGACCGATTAGAATTAAACTTTCTTAGTTGCATACCTTTTAAGCCTGGTCAGACTTTAGGGTATAATTGATTTAGAAGAGTGGAACACCTGACGTCGAAATATTATAGACCTGCTAAACTATAATATGCAAAGATTTTAATACAATTGTTATAGTCATTGTATTGTGGTAGTAAAGAATGTTTCTTAATTTATTAATGGTGCAGTGGGACAGCGTCTGACTGTAAACGCGGTTGATTGTAGATTCCATACATACTCAGGGGAATGGTTACATTTATTTATTATCACCATTTTTGTGACCTTGTGGTAAGAAGATTAAGCGCGGCGTTGAAATCCGCCATTTAACACGCAATGTCTAGATTTCGGTTGGTGCGTGGAGAACGGAATGTCTTGACTCTATGTTTATCTACCCTGCTATGCGAGAAAATCGTCAACTTGTTTTTTTATTTTTTAAAAACTTATACAGCCTTCTTTTAGCTGTTATTCATAATTGTGTAGAGAACCCATTTAAGTACTATGTAAGGATATGAGGGAGGCCTATCTTCAGCAGTGGACAGAGAGAGGCTGAAAAAGCAAGCATATAGAATCAAGCAAGAAAAGCATATGTTTTACTCCCAGTCACATGTTTAGGGAGTTCATATATCCTAAGCATGTGACTGGAACAGGTGTTCTGATTTCTTTATTGATTCATGGTTATATAAATAACTTGGATATGATTTATGATTTAATGACTTGAGTAAACCATTAAAATGTGTGTTAAAATCAAACCACAAAATTAAAATACTATACTAAATTATATTAATACTAAATTATATTAATACTAAATTTTGTAGAGAACCAGAAAGAGTAAAACCCAAAAAAATTGTGACATAATTACCATTGTCATTCTGGTCGCAAAGACAATTTGTTTGACATATCAAGCAGGCTTCTAGTATATAATATTTTACATACCTTTTTCCTTTATTCATTTGTACTGGTTGAGCAAGCATTTCATTTAATGTTTTTTCTATTTTGTTTGCCGGTTTCAATTTGTTCTTATGAACATTTTCAGGTCTGCTTGTAGTTTCAAGATCTTCTTCTTGCTTTTGCCAAAATTGATCTGTCCATTTCGCAGGATTTTGCAGTATAGGCTTTAGAAAATTGCTACAATATTTCGTTAATTAAGTGTATATGACAGGGAAATTTTATAAATTATATATTTTAATCATATTAATTTGTTAAACTAACCTGTTATTGTTTGGAGTTGGTATATCAGGTTTTCTATATAAGCTACTTTTCTCTACAACAGGATCTCTTGGTTTGTTTTGTGGTGGTAGTTTCGGTACTTTAATATTAGTATTTCGTTGCAAATGTGCATTGGGAGGAATAATGTTATGCGGCACTGAGGATTCGTAGTAATACTCATAATACGCATCCTCCCCATAGTAAGACAGTCCATCAGGGTAAAACGTTTGATAGCCACTATAATTATTCACGTTTTGATTTCTATTTGTCATATTTGTATGTTTTATTATTATATTTCTCTTTAAAGTGCAGATAACGCTATATATTAAGCATGAAGCAATTGTTCATTCTGTATTCAAAAATCCCCTTAGCATATACATTGTTAACCGATTAATTATTTCTAATAAGTATTTGTCTTTTTCACATTCTTCTCAATATATATATAGTGTTTGTATTATTGTATTTTACAAACTAATACAAATTAAATCTTAAGCGAAGTTGAAATCCAACAGAATACACAATCAATAATTTGACACTGGGTGTCAATATTGACCTGTCAATGTCATATTAATCTACGACTACGTCATAAATAACGTTCCTGTAATTTTATTTACAACTTGACATTTTCGAAGTGACATGTGCTCTAAATAAAGATCTGAACTGAATTGAATTGTATTGCATATGTGTATGTTATCATTGTACTTTGATAAAATAATATTATATATCCTAGCTTCTTGGTATTTTTTAGTTCTAGTAGATTTATTCGCTTGATCAAGCAGACGCAATGTTTCAGAATATATAATATAATAATGTAAATAGAAAAATGTTGAGAGAAAGGTTATGTGCTGCAGAATCGCCGTTATGAACCCAAAATAAAGTATTTACTTAGTTCATATATCAATTTAGTATGTATTTAAAAGCTATTTTACGCCTAAATACATTCTGAAATTAAAAACTATATTTCGATGACAACCATAACTGAATCACGGTAAAGCGAAAAAATATTGTCATGCATACTATTTCCATTTACGCGGGGTAAATGCTAATAAATTTGCAGTCAGCAACTAGTGTAAAATTATTAGTTAACTTTAAACGATCAATTTTTATTTATAAACCGATTGTAATGAAATTAACGCTAAATGTTAAGTGTACTAAACTGCGTTTAACGAGATTAGCCTGCACAAACGTACCTACAGACAAACTGACAAACAGAAAAAAAAATTAAGTCACAACATTAATAAATGCCGCCAATATTATTTTATTTCGTATATCTTCCATGTACAGACAGCGATCAGTTACATTATTATTATATGTATAAATAATAAGCCTCATCAAATTAGTAGTTTTGATTTTGCATAAGCATTTAGCTTACCGAAGCGCCCTTTTGTGTGTTGACACCGTATCTCATATATAAAAATATGCACCAATTAAATCCAAACCTATCACTGAAAACCGCATGAAAATAGTACAAGTAGTTTTAGAGATAAATGGCAACGTCGGTTTGCACAAACAAACAACCTCTTCCTCAACCTCAAAAAGATTGTAATAACACTTTAAAAAATTAAAAAAAAATAGCATTCTCTCTTGCCATAATGATTGTTTGTACAATAATCATGGAGCAGCAGAAATTTGTAAAAATCTCTCTACAGAGATGCTAGCAACAATTATAAGTTGTAATAAGCGTATAATAATTTCGACGTAGCTGGATGTAGAACGCATGGCTTAGCGATCAGAGCACTTAAATGGTTTTCAAGAGGCGCGCATTTAAATTCCTCTGCGTTCAAATTTTTATACGTTTTCTAAATATGTCTTTTTTAATTTCCTAAGTGTACGAATAACACTTTAAAAAATGTAAAAAAAAGAAACCCTGTTAAGCCTTTGCGAGATATACAGTATTATTTATTTTGAAAACTGCAAAATCTGATGAAGAATCATAAAGGACCAGCTAGACTATAAGAAAATACAAAAGTCGTTTAGCGTGTTGAACATATTCCTAATACTAAATATCTGAAACACCTGATGGAACTTGAACTACCGGTATGGCAAAAAATATTAAGTGTAATAGGTATTTTCCCTAGTCAAATATTTAAGATTTGTAACAGCTAATGAACAACTTCTAAGATATCAGCTATACTGTTACACATAAGAAAATAATGTCTTCACAAAAAAAATTCACACTAGTGAGCCTTTTTATTGAAGTATCAAAATCAAAGAGCTAAAAAGTTTTAAAGAAGAAACTATTACAAATAAGCAAATACAGCCTGGCAAAACTAATTCAACGTGTTGGGCATTATCTGTTAACATAAAAAAATTAAAGATCCATACAATTGGCAGTTTTTGTTGACAAGTAAAATGTATTAGAATTTCAGAAAAACGTATCGTAAACCTTGTAGTTTAGCGTTTGACTGTAAACGCAATCGCGAACTCCACTCTGGGAAAAGATAAATGCCTCGCATTCTGGCGGAAAATGGAATCTTGTCTTTGCCTTTGCATATTGTGAAAATCTACGCCTACTGTTGATACTATCACCCATCAAACATTTGTTGAACTTACCATTTGCTCAATTAGTTTTGTAGTAACTCTAGAAAAGATTAAAATACAATTTTAAAACGCAACAACATGTAGATAACTAATTAAGCCGAATTTTATAAATTTTAAATTAACTTAAGAAATAGGATCAACAATAATCAGTTACATAATATAGTAAAGTAATATATATAAAGACGTAGATGAACTAAACATAACTGAAATAGAAGAATATGTAACCAATTTGACAAACACAATTCAAAAAAGGGTGTCGACCAGGACTTATATAATTTTACAGCGCTCAGGGGAGGGAGGGACGTTACGGCTTGTAACGGACCAGACGTCTTTTAAAGAATCGCACCAAATTCTCGATCCAAAGACTTACTCACGTCATAACTTGCAGAATGTACAAAATAAACAATCCTTAACAATAATTTCTCTCTGTGCTAATATTTATTATTTATTAACAAAGCATTTATCTCATTCAGTACATATCTCAAGTAGCCGGATTAGTCGTAATTAACTGTATTTATAACTCATTAATTAGCCCAATCTTACTGTCACCCGTATAGAATCGAGAGGGCAGATAAGTTGAGAAGGTTGCAGTTACAAAAAAAAAAAGAAAATTTATGAAAATTTTAAAACTTTATTCAAAAATATATAATACCGAAGCTTACAAGGAAGAATTGTATTTACAATCGAGTGAAAGAGAATTTGCTTTTATTTAAGTTAAAGTATCAAAGTATGGACGACCGAACCGAAAAAATTTGCTATAGTGAGGTGGGTTGAAATAACTTTCTTAATGAATACTCATTAACGGAGTCACGTCACACTAACTTTGGTAAGGATAATTCATAATTCAATACGACAGCACATTTGAATTCTTTGTAACATACTTTTCTTTACCTTCAGAGATTTTATTTTGTGTTTTATACGAGTGCGTTACTTCCGATTATATAATATTGGTTAGGTTTTTTTAAATACAATGTTTTAAAGATAAATATTAGGTACTAGTGACCTATATTAAACTAATTTGTTTTTTTACCCGCCCGCGTTCTCAATTATAACATGCTTGTATTTATAATTTAAAAGGTTTTAATTTTTTTATTTATGAACCGCTTGAATTGAAATAAACACTAAATGTTTAAAGAAGCTTACGAAAACATAATAGTCGAAACTGTATTTAAATCGATTAAGCCACATACAAACAGATAAGAAAATTAATAATAATTGTTGTGGGTTCTATTATATTGATAAATGCCCCCAATAATATACTATTCTCATATATCTTCCATGTCCAGACAGCGATCAGTTACATTGTTATGTTATGTACACTTTGTTTTCAAAATACCCGATTTCTGCAACAAAT
The DNA here is from genome assembly GCA_038994665.1 of Podotricha telesiphe. Classification (NCBI taxonomy): domain Eukaryota; kingdom Metazoa; phylum Arthropoda; class Insecta; order Lepidoptera; family Nymphalidae; genus Podotricha; species Podotricha telesiphe. The sequence continues at coordinate 168,913 of JAOYRR010000443.1, read as the reverse complement.
AAAGAAAATTATATTCATTTATTGAAAGAGGCCGTAAACGTGATTGGTTGTGATTTTGTTTCTCAATCGGCGACATGATTATATTTCAATTATTTTTATTTCTCCGCATTGAGTTCCGCCACGCAATGACAATTCAATCGGAAAGTGGAGAATGTAGTGTCTCGACAATGGTATTGACACTGGCATGACACTGGCATCCCTGCTATGCTTAAAATATATAATAATAATAATTTAAATATCTATTTTTATGCAACGCCTAAAACCATAAACCTATAATGTAATACTACGTATTTTCAGAGATATACATTACAGAGATATGTAAAAAGTACTAAATGGTATTTAATTTGTAACTTGAACGTATGGTAAATAATTATGACGTAAGAAAAATCGATTTTAATGTATTACTGTTTAACTGATAACGCTAATCGAATCTTCATGTCACCATCACGCGCTATTAAGTTCTTTGGCGGACATGATTTAATATGCTACTAAAACAAACATGCACTATGGCGGCGTACTTCAAAATAATATAACAATATACTTTGTTGTTTTTCCTTTGGTAATGTCTATCCGTATAATATATTAATGCTTTTTATCTGTGGAGTTTTTCAAATTAATTTTATAAACCGTTTCTAGACAACGTATAAAAATTTGAACGCAGCGGGATTCAAACCCGCGAAAACTATATATTGCATGGAAAATGTTGGAAAAATATTTTAGTATATCCTAAGTGTGTGAATAACACTTTAAAAATGTTAAAAATGGCTATTAATGTTTTAACAATAGTAGGACACTCGCGTTCTACGTTCGACTAGTTGTCAGTCACAGGACGTTGACAGCAAAGCACAGTGTGACGATTGCCATTTTGTTACTTTAATTTTTTCATGTTCTTTACAACTGAAAATATTCTTTCTTCTTATTTCTATATACTTAAAAAGTCCTATGACTTCAATGTCCCTCTACAATTACCTGGTGCGCTCTCAGCTGGAACACTGTTGTCCTGTGTGGTCCCTCATCATAAAAACCATTGTCTAAAAATTGAAAGTGTCCAAAAAATATTTTTAAGCATCTCAAATATCCTTATTATAATAATAATATTATTCCTAAATCTGCCAATTTTAGTTTACAATTAAATAAATTAGTATTGGTCATGGTGGAAGAACGTCGAATACTATTGAAACTTCTATTTCTATATAAATTGATTCTATTTAAACAATGTAACCACAGATATCCCAAGTGCTTTTTTTAAGAAAATCTATGAATTTCAAAGCGTAAATCCCAATCATACAGTTGATGTGTTCAGAGTCAACTGGACAGCAAGACAGCAATCACCCTTATGTGCAGGGCTGCTGTCCGCTTGGGCACGTTCAAGTCAAGGTTTTATCGCACCGCTTCCCACCCCGCTGCTTCACAGCCACCACACCGTGCATCCAGTGCAACGTGGTCCGAAATATCTATTATTCAACTATTTATAAGCAACTAACTGACAGAATTAAATAATGTGTCGAAATTCAATAAAAATTGACAGAAAACTTTCAATTGGTAATTATAATTTCAATTGGTAATAAAAAACAAAGGTAATTGGTTGGGACAGGACAGGAAAACTATATTCTACAAACTTTCAAAGATTGGGCTTATTATTTGTTTATTGTCATCGCAAATGCAAGGGAAAGCCGTTTTAGCCGCTGCTAATCAAATGGAAATTTCGTTGAATTCATCGATATACACGGGATGGAGACATCTCCGTCTTTGTATTTTCCTGATGGTCGTCACCTCGATGACTCATTCGAAATCGAAATATTACGTGTTCAATCAATCTATCAATTGAACTCAACGCCGTGCTTTGTCTAAGGCATCAGAACGGAAAGTTTGAAATATAAATACACATAAATAAAATTAAAGTTTCCGTTTGTAAATAAGGACTAACTTAGGTTTTTATTTTAGAATATCACGCGGACGAAGTCGTTGGCCGCGGTTAGTTTTAAATATAATCATTACGCTAATGAGAAATGAATTCGAACCAATCGCGATTACAATTAGACGTTTTCCCACAGCGCCACGATGGCCTATAGGGCATATATATATATATATATATATATATATATATAACATTTTTAGTCATTATTTAAATATTCATACAAAATAGACGTAGCAAGAGTAAAAGCTAAAGTGATTTTGTAAGTGGGTGTCGCTGAGGGCGGCGTGTCGCTCAAAAGCGCAGTCAGATTGCTTCCCGCCTCAGAACTGTTCCGACGCTTGAAGGGAGCTTACCTGTTATCTGTTACCTACGTAAAGGTAAGTGGAATATATTCAAAATAGAATACAATGTCTTATTTTTTTTCCGTAATAATAAAATTAAACGGCCGTTGGAAAAAAAAGGATAGTTTATTTTGAAGAAAAATATTTAATTGTGAGATTTTTTATTACATTTAGTTCATTTAAGTTTTAATTTTTTCTTGTGAGTTTTCATCGTTTAAACATATTATTGTAGTATTTAAAATACAAAATAATGACATTTATATAAGACAATAAAAAAGAACTAAACTTGTCGTTAACAAAAAGTATTTGATTAAATACTGACTTTGATTTAAATATTTTATGGAAACAATTCAGAATTAGAGAATTTATAATTTTCATTAAAAATGAATGTAAAATATTATGATGCTAATACAAATTAAAAATTAAGAAAATTCTTCAGTAAAAATTCTTTTACATACTATTTCCGCCATGATAGCCTCTGAATACTTTCGATACACTAAATTAAAAATAATAAGCCTAAGGCTTTGCTTTGATTGCTTTTAAGTGTAATCGATTTACATCTTATACCTAGATAAAATTACTTATAAATAGTACCTCTACTTATTATTATTATTAATTTGAATATTTAAAATATGGTTAATATTAAATGTGGTTAAAAAAAATGAAACTTGGGTAAACTTTCTTTTAATTTTGTTGTCACGGGTAGAGTTTAATTAAGTGAAAAAACTAAATACAACACGTATTTACTCATACTAATGTTAAAATCTTTGATGACTTTAAAAAAAACTATTTTCTTCTTTACAAAAAATTGCAACAAATGGCATAACTTTTCTCTTCTTCTCCGTTTTCGCCTGAAATTGATAGACTTCGTGTTAAGTGGTCGAACTCGACCCCACGCTTTATTTAAAGTACTTGATTGGAGAAGTTAAAATATATTTTGATTATCCTTGTGGAAATCGAACCCATAACCAATCGCGGCTACAGTTGCAGCGATAGCCTTTATAACAAGTTAGTTAAAAAACTGAAACGTTAAACGTTTAAAATTGTAATTCTATTGTCTTGGTCATCCTGGTTACAGGGTAACAGGTTCATGCTCTGAAAATATTTAATTGCCATCGAATTAGTAAACCAAAATTACAAGAAATTAGAAGGAAGAAGGGGCGTTAAAATAGCAATGATTTTCAAATCATTTTATTCAAAATAAAAAGTTAAATGCTTAATTTTTTGAACGTCAAACAATTTACCACTGGTTAACTAAAGTAAATGCCTCAGACCTGAAAAGAACCGATGCAAGAAACTCAGCGGGATTTCTATTTTTTTTTTTCAAAACAATAATTTACAGATTTATGACATGATAATGATAAATATGACACTGATATTTTTGAAATAGACTGGAACGAGAATTTCATTACCAAGGCGTGTTATCACTTATAAAATCGTTAATTAGATAATAACCTTTAACACACAAATGTCGTTTCACAAAAGTGTCAAGACACTCCGCTCTCTACCTTATCAGAAAACGGAGTATAGTGGCACTAGGTTGTTTCTGCCTTCATGTAAAAGCTTTTTGTAAGTAATCTAATTTTAAATTACATAAATGAATCGTAGTTGTCATATAAAATAAACGGAGCGCGTTGATGTCTTTTAAATGAAAACACGTAATGTTATAACAACTTCCGAAACAAAATTTAATCTTAAATGCAATTTCAAAATACACTAAATAACTATTTGAAATTTTCTTAGCACTTCTAGAAGCGAAATTTATTTTATTTATTACGCCCAATGCATTTTTATCTTCTTAAAATATTTAATTGCTATAAAATAAAGAAAAGTAATTAATACCAAATTGGGACTCAATTTACTTAGGTTTAAATTTTTTTATTAATATAGAGGCTATTGTGTCGCAGTGGGACAGCGTCTTAATGTAAACGCGATTGGTTGTGGGTTCCATTTGAACTCGGGGAATTATTATATTTAAAATAGTTTCATTTCATCGCTTTCTTTCGCTACTCAACATGTAATGTCTTGAATCGGCGGAAAGTGGAGAACGGTGTGTCTTGACAATAGGGTGTCTCACAACAGACCACAATAACGGTCTCACTCACTTTTTAATATTTTGAAATAATGTTAGCCAAGTGGTTTAACAATCTCTAAATCGACTATTAAACTCTTTCACTCCGTTTCATTATAACTAGTGTCCTCGTTGACGCATAATACGTGTTACCACAGCAACGTTTATGTCATACTCCCGAATGTTCGAATAATTTTCGTACAAAAGGCTACAAGATTTTTGCTTCACCTATTATATACAGATTATAAATGCTTAAATAAAACCATTAATAAAAATAAACAAAAAAAAAGTATTAGTCTGAATTGAGTCGTTTAGATTAGGTGTCCACAACCTTTTTTTAGCAACGTCTGAAAATGTGGGCCACATTTTAAATTGAAATTAATTTATAAAGTACGAAATGTGAAAAAATTCAAGAAAGATAAAATAATTTTGATCTAATAAACAATTTTAACAATATGTTAAACCTAGTTAATATATTCAAGTTCATGTAAATATTAAGCGAGAAAAATTTTTGAACATGTGTAAAAAATTTGCGTTTCGTGTGTACCGTAAATAAAATTCGAACCCGCGCCTCCTGGAAGCCGTCCAAGCTCTCTGACCTTTAAAAAGTGTTAAAATAAATACTAAGCATTCTGTAATTAAAAGTTTGCGGAAAAAAAGCTTGACAATCACATCGTTTAGTCTTTTTTGTATTTAGAAAATCTTAATCAAAATTGCATCGCAAAGTAGCTGTTGTTCCGACGGCGCACCGGAAGGATGTGTTTGACGTGCTTTCTTTGTAAACTGAAGTTAAAACTTAGAAAATGTTTAAAAAATCTTAGTCTTTATAAAAGTGAAATGTTTGTCATTCGTAGCTTATGTAGTATTAGGCAAATACTTTTTAAGTATAATATATACTAATAATATAGTAATAGTGGGATGAGAGGTAGGGGGCGACCTCAGTTGAGCTTTGAAAACCGATGATACTGGAGGAAGGGAAGGAAGAGGTTGATGACAGAGAATGAGATGAAACAAGTATGCATGGACTATAGCGTTTTGGCGCTCCGTTCTCCTTGACTACTTCGCTAAGGATAAAGTGTGAAGGAAAAAATATAGTATACATGTGTTTTAGAAACGTGTATGACACTTTACGCAAATTGTTGGTACATTTGGTACAGTTGTTGGTTGCATCATCCATCCGTAGAGCAGTTCTGCCGCACGGATGGTCTGCGAAATTCATTCAGCGGCATGACAATAAAAAAAAAAAATGTTGGATTTGAACCTGTATGTCAAGCAAAGAAGCACGACTCCAAATCTGGCTACGTAAAAAACTTTTTTTTCAGTATTACGCTAATTCGCGCAAAGCAGGGTATTCAGAGATATCAAGATGTCACGAAACTCCGTTCTCCACTTTCCGCCCAAAATCGAGGCATTCCGTGTTGAGTGGCAAAACTCCTCACTTTGTCTTAGGTACCAGAGCTGAGAAATAAAAGTAATTTAAATATAATCATTTCTTTGAGTGGAAGCTACGACCAGTCGCGTTTGCATTCAATCGCACACTGTGTCATAATATTCACTCTATCTTTCTATTAGCTGAATATATATAGAAATTAAAAAAATATTAATATCGTAGGCAAATACATTGCCATACAATATTGTACCTTTTTAATATTTTTGAAATGTAAACAATGGACGAAAACACGCAAGAGAAGTCATAGGTAAAGTCTAGTTAGAAATATTAAAATTCTAAAACAAACATTTACCCTCATATTAATTATGAGGGTGTTGATTTTAAAACTTTCCTTAATTATTTTGCGCAAATTAAAAGTCAGTACATTTGACTGGACATTATGCTAATCTAATCAAAGTTTGCGGGCATCGCCGCGGGCAGAAGTTAGGGTGGGATCATATATTAATATTCTTGTTTTTATTTTTGTTTCAACTTTTTGTATATATTAGTGACTTGCTGTCGCCTCCAGCTCTACCTGCGATTTTGTTAAAAGGTTTTTTAATATTCCTTTATTATAACAAACAGGAAGTTATGTTAAAGTAATTTAATATTTTTAGAAAATGTATAAAAATTTTAGCGCAGCGGGATTCGAACCCACGTCTCTTGGAAACCGTCCAAGCGCTCTGACCGCTGAGCCCTGCGTTCTACATCCAGCTGCGTCAAAATTCTTATACGCTCATTACAACTTATTTTTGTTGTTGGCATTGCAGCGCAAGCAAGCTTTAAATTTTTTATACGTTTTCTAAAAATATATTTTTCAATTTCCTAAGTGTGTTAAAAAAAGTTAAAAACAAAAGTAATTTCGTTTAGTATTTTCGTACTAAATTCATACATTGAAAACTAAATAAATCCTATATCAATATTTTAACTGTTGCGAGTCTGTCATAGTTTAAATTTAATAATTTTACCAAGTGGAGGATCGAACCCACAACCACTTGCGTTTAAAGTCAGACGCTGTCCCGTTGCGCCGCGATGGCATCTTCTTCCTAGGTTTTAGAACTATATCACAGACGGTATGAGCAATCAAATCAGTTTTTGAGTTGATTATTATTACTAATACTATTTTTATTGCTATATATTGCGCACTACAGATTTTTACCTAATATAGACATACTAGCGACCCGCTCGTGGCTTCGCCATAGTGAACTATAGTGGTTTCGTATTTTTGGCTGCCTATTCGTAAAACAATGAAAATCCTGCTAAAACTACAAAAAATTGGAGAAAAAAGAAGTCTATGTTTATCCAAAGATCCTCAAGTATCGGTTTGGCCGTGATGACACAGACAGACAGTGTCATTTTGGCATTTATATTATTTTGTATTTGACTGTTAATATATAATATACATATACCTTGTGTAAAGACACTGTGCTCAGACCTATCAATCTAGTCCCTAATGGCTTCTATAACTACAATTAATTGTTTCTTAATGTGATTCTTTTTAATTTTTAAGGTACTTTCAATATAGAAATAGACTGAACGATTACTATAAGTGTAGAGGAGATGTGGTGCAGGGCGTTTGCAGTGGCGTTGGTGTGCGCCGCGCTCGTCGACGCGAACGCTTTTAAAAGAGCAGAGAGTGAGTTTATATACCGTTTTTGTTCTACTAATATAATTTTTCTTAAATTTTATTGAATATACATACATAATTAGCGATTAGATTACTAATTCAGGTTATTTTTTGCTGTCAAAAAGAATCTTGTGTCAAGACACTTCGTTCTCCACCTTCTAACCGAAATCCATTTTGTGTAGAGTAGCCGAACTCAGCTTCGTGCTTTGTCTTATTTACCAGAGCGGAGAAACTAAAATAATTTAAATATAATCATTGCCCCGAGTGGAAATAGAACCCACAGCCAACCGCGTTTACAGACATGCTGTCTCACTACGTCACAATTGTCTCTAACACCGAATCGATGACATATACCTCAAATTACAAAGATGCTATAATATGGCATAATTTTATAGATGCAAATAAATTAAAAAGAAATGATAAGATTATTGTAATATACATATTTTTTTATTGTACGTAACATTTAACTGTGCGTACATTGATATGAAACCATTAAAAATATATAAAACTTATCCGAAGTCGAAAGGTCTCCATTGGCTGCAATGCAGTCTTTTAAACGCCATAGGCCAGTTGAGACCATTTACCAATAGCAGTACGCACTCTTTCTATGGGAAAATGAAAAAATTCTGCCAATCGTATGGATTGTTTTAGGGACTCCAAATTATCATGGCGTTTAGAGCAGCCGTAGACGTAGCCTTACCCTGCTAAAAAAAACCATAAATAATAATCCAGCGGATTAAGAGCTTAAAGACCCGGCGCCGAGTTTTGCTGAAAATATATTAGTATTTAGTATTTATGGCAAGACTAAGTACATATATGTATATGAAAAACCATACAAGAAAGATCTTTTATCTATCTATGATATCTATCTATGATATCTTTCTGGATACACTTTATTGTTTTGAAATGAAGCTATTTTAAACGGATTAATCGCGTATAATTTCGGTATTCTAAAATACATTTTTAGAACCAGGTAGACTACCTGTGACCACGGACTACTGTAAAGTGTTCGAAACGTCGGGTTCCAAAAATGTATTTTCGAATACCGAAATTATACGCGATTAATCCGTTTAAAATAGTTTCATTTCAAAATGTGTAATAATCGCAAAAATCAAAGAACTTATTATACTTTATTGTACCAGACTTAAACTCCTGATTTTTGACTAATATGATAATGAAGATGGGCCAAATGACGTGGGTTGGTTTGCCTTGTACGAACACAAGACCTGTGGGGTGGAGGAGGGGATATAATTAGCTTTATTTCATGTTGAATACACCTTACAAGACTCAGTGTCCGAGTGGCTCCTTTGATAAAGAAATGGGCTTAAAAATTAAGAGACACTGGATCAACATTTAATGTAAAGCAAACTGGCAGCCCATGGACTTCTCAGAGCTAAGAGAATGTACAGAAAGTTTCTCCTTTAGTTCTATGTTATCCAGACTTATTTACTTCGACTTATTAATAAGAAAATGTTCGGCTGAGTTAGGATTATCTCGCACATCTTCACGCCGTATTTTGTAATAACAAACAACAATATTGTAACAATATTTAAAATTACATACATACCAAGATCCAAATAGTGCAGGAAACTTAATGATTTAAATTTACGCATGTCATATGCTATAACAGTATTAGATTAGTTTAGTAATTGTAATTACAAAAACATTTTAGTTTCTGACAAAGCCCATTTCCACCTCAACGGGCTAGTTATGTAACAATATTGTAGGTACTGGAGCAGTGAGAATGCCGAAGCTAAACATGCTGTGCCCTTTCACTCATCTAAAGTTACTGTATGGACTGCAATTTCAGCTATTTTTTATTTATTAGTCATAGGCCTGTACTTTTTCGAAGTTTCTCGTGGTCGTACACCTACTGTTAATTCAGCAGACTACGTGAAAATGTTACGGGAGTTCTTAGCATCAGAACTATTAAAGTTTTTTTGGCTACAATCGTAATAATTGGTTCCAGCAAGATGATGCCACCTGTGACGCATATAGTGAGTGAAATATTAAAATAAAATTATTTCTAGAAGAGGTGATATGACATGCCCACCCTGGAGTCCAAATTTACCAAGCGGACTTTTTTATAAGGGTTTTAAAAACTGTGTTGACATCAAGAAATTAAAAATACTGCCTTTACCAACAAGTATTAGAAAAATGGAGTACTAGCTTAGGCTTAAGCTAAATGTAGGAATACATATGGCGACAAGGTGGTTATTTAGAGGATGTTATTTTTAAAAAGTAAATTACATTGTACCATCTTGTAAATAAATATTATTCAGATACTTCAAACAGTTTTGTATATAATTTATTGAAATGTAAAAAAATTGGCGACCCACCCCTGTACTTATTGGTTATTGCAAAGGTACCTTCACTATTGAAATATTGTGATTGATTTCACTTTACATGAATCCTTTGATTAGTCAATCTCAATGGAAGGCAAAAGCTTAGTCCAGTATATTTTTTTATCAAAAACTAGCGACCCGCTCGCAGCTTCGCCTGCGTAATTTACACGATAAAACTATTTCGCCCGCCCATGTTGTCACATAAATCACAAACTTTGATTTAATTTACAATTTAAATTATTATTACTATGAGCCGATTGATATTGATAAAATAAACACTAAATGTCACAGAAAGTTTTCTCGGTTAAGCTGTTTCTGAGATAAGCGTGCACTAAATCACAGATAAACAGACAATCAGAAAAAAAAATATTGTTTTACATTATACTACATTTATAAATATATATATTATTTCATATATATTCCTTCCTGCCATGTATAGATAGCGATCATTTACATTTTTATTATATGTATGTATAGATATATACTAATCTAAATTTTTGATTAACTAATATTTTTTGCTAGTGTCAGCGTCGCCATTTGTGCTTAGCTCACGATACGGGCGGTCGCCTCCTCGCATGCTCACACCTAGGAATGACAGGTAAAATATAACAAATACTTTTTTCAGTTTCACGTCCCTGTCCCTATAGCAACCAGAACCTAGTGTCTTGACACTCCGTTCTCTACTTTCCACCTGAAATCGAGATATTACGTGGTGAGTGGCGGAACGGTTGAGTCTTACCAGAGCGGAAAATTAAAATAGAATGATCAATCCTTCGAATCGGGATCAAACCCACAACCAGTTGCGTTTACAGTTAGACACTGTCCCACTACGCTAATTTAAACGCTAGACGGCCTAATTTTTTTCTATTTAGTATGTTACTAAGAATAATCAGTGTTAATGTTAAAATGTTGTATACACATTTATAATTTTAACTCATGACTAAGCCGTCAGAGCGCTTACGTGGTTTCCAAGAGTCGCGGGTTTGAATCCCGCTGCGCTCAGATTTATATACGTTTTCTAAAAATGTTATTCATTTCCTAAGTGTCACTTTAAACGTTTATGTTGTAATAAGAGTTTCAATGTAGCAGGGTGTAAAACGCATGGCTTAGAGGTTAGAGCGCTTGGACGGTTGCCATTAGGTGCGGGTTCGAGTCCCGTTAAATTTATTACACCTTTTCTAAAAATGTTTTTCAAATCCTAAGTGTGTGAGTCACTTTAAGCATGTTATTGTTATGGTTCAAATTACATTTAATACTCTTAATCCTCTTGAAGTAAAAATTTGATTCTCCCAACTTACCCCGTTAAGTACAAGAGAAATATAAATACTTGTAGCTAGTAGCTGCTGGCAACTTCGCTTGCGTGGGCTTAATGACCATTCCCACACTTATAATTTTTATTAATCTTTTCTACTGAAAAATCTTTAATTTATAATTATATGTCAACGTAAAATGCTCATCACGCTGAATAATTATAAGGCACCATTTTTATTTCTTATAGTTTAGCTGGACTATTATGTGTATAGGTGTTCCGGTCTTCAAATTTAATTATAGCTTTAATTAAGTCCCGCTCAGGCTTAAGAAGTAAATAAAAAAAAAAATCGTCCAAATTCGTCCAATAGTTATAACACGCGTGCGCGTACAAGCTGACAAACAGATAAGCAGACGGACAACAACTTTAAAAAGCATAGATTCATATTATATCACCGTTTTTTCATCCCGCTAAGTTAATTCTTTGTAAATAAATTATTTGTGTAGACAACATTTTTACTGTTTTAATAACTTCGGCGAACTTCGTACCGCCTCAGTATTAAATAATGTGTTAAAATTCATTAAAAATTAACAAAAAATAAAAATAACGAGTGGTCATTAATTAATATCATATAATTTTCATGGTGATTGGTTGGGACAGGTCAGGGAAACTTGATTACACAAACTTCCAACAATACAATTAATGAAACCTACTTAATTCAGACTCTGTGGGATAGCTGACTACGACATTCTGAAACACATATTTCTAGAAAACCTACAACAATTTATATAAAACTCTCTATACAGAGATGCTAACAACAAATATAAGTTATCTATATAGTTCTTATAAAGGTAATTACTATAAATCTAATGATCAAATGACTGACCAAAATATTGAAGGCACAAATTATATATCATGCGGCCGAACTTTACTTTTAATATTTCATAGTCTAAGCTTTATATTTAATGACCGAACGCATCCTTTTTGACAGGTACGCAGGAAAATAAAATTATTATTTTACTATTTTCCGTGCAAATCCTTTATGTTTTCTGAAATTTTAAACCTTCCTTGGACTTATACAAATATTTTGAGAATAAAATTAGCCAAATTGACCCAGCCGTTCTCGAGTTTTAGCGAGACTAACTAACGTCGTTTAATTTTTATATATATAGATTGGATAAAATGCTACACCTTGTCTAATCAAAATGTTACAGATGACAGACGTCATGAAACTCGTATTCAAAGGCAATGTGGCATCCACGAAGCCATTTAAATACCTCAATATATTAAGTACTTTCGTTTAGTATCACACAAAATGGTTCAAATGAAATTAAAGAGGCAGTTAAATTAACTGTCAGTATAAAGTTAATTATTCTTCTAAAATGCCAACATTATGTTCAGTAATAAAGAGATTTTTTGTTTTCTTATCTAAAACATACGTAAGTATACAAAGTTTTTTCTAAAGAGTTTTTCTAAAATAACTGTCAACGGAGAATGGTAGTCTCCAAATAATGTTATCAGATTTTTGTTCATTTTTGCTTGACCTTTGTGTATGTAACGAAATTATCGTAACTTGATTTTTACTTACTAGGATTGGTTAGATTATATTTTTTAACATTTTTTAAGTGTTATTCGCACACTAAGGAAATTGAAACAGACATATTTAGAAAAAGACATATTTTGTAATAAGCGTATAAGAATTTCAACGTAGCTGGAGGTAGAACGCATGACTTAGCGGTCAGAGTGGTTGAACGGTTTTCAAGAGGCGCGGGTTCAAATCCCGCTGCGTTCAAATTTTTAGACGTTTTCTAAATATGTCTTTTTGGTTAGATTAGTTCAAAACTTTGGACCGATTGAAAGAAATTTTTTGAACCCTTTTTACGAAAATTATGTGGGCGGAGGAGTTTTTAATTTGGCATAGTTATAATTTATATTAAGAAGGTATACAGAATACCAATACCAATTTTATATAACAATGCATTAGAAATACATTATTTTAATAAAAAGAATATTACACGCACTACCACATACATTAGACATACACGTTTGTATAAAGTGACATTCACCTTGCTAAGGCAACGCGTGCTTAAAGCGTCAAGGAGTCTTATGATAATTGAACAATTGGCGAAAATCGATGTTACTTTTCTGAAAGCGTGACTTGCTTTGTAGATTTTAAACTAATTCTGCATCTTTACAAATAAATAAAATTGGAAGGCTGTTTGTAATATTAAAATAACCGGTTTTTACTAAATGCATAATGAAAATAACTCGGCTGTCTGTCGGTCTGTCCGGCTAATCTCAGGAACGGCTCGACTGATTTGGACTTTCACTGGCAGATAACTGATGTAATAAACAGTAACTTAGACTACTTTTATTGTGGAATTCACGTGGACACAGCTGCGAGTAGTTTCGGAATAAAATTAGTATAAAATAATAACAATTGATATTACGCATCCAATCAAACACGTGGTTTTTTTTTTATTATATTTATTACAAAGTGTACACCAGTGGTAGGTTAATATTAAAACTGTTTTACTTTTATAACTATTTCTCTATAGGTTCTTTATGAGCGGTCGCTACGGGAAGAGATCGGATTCAATAGAAGATAATGAAAAAATTGACTTAACGATCGCTGACATCATGAACGAAGGGGAAAGGTATAAGGTAGATGGGAAGAACGAGAGAGACGGAGATATGGCAAACAAATGGAAACCGATATGCGATTGTGCACCCTCCACGAAGACTTTTGCTCTTAGAAACTATTATAAAAGGTAATTAGAATTTTGTTTTTTATTTCATTTTATACCGAAAAAAAACGTTAGTCACAGAGAACCTAATGTCAAGTTCTCTCTTCCACTTTTCACGCGACCTCGAGGCATTAAGTGTCGAATGGTGGAACTCAACGCCGCCCTTTGTCTTTCCAAGATAGGAATTGATAATAATTTAACATTTCTCCAGATGGGAATTTAACCCACAACCACTATCAGTCAGATGCTATCCTGCTGCACCATGATGGCCTCAATTTTTATTTAATTATTTAAAAACTGACATATACTACAATATAAAAAAATATATGTCTATATAGTTATGACATCCCGCCAAGAGCCAAGGAAACTAAGCTGAATATTGAAAAGATAAGAGTAAATCTCTCTACAGAGACGTTAACAACATAAATAAGTCGTAATAAAACGTATAACAATTTCGACGTATCCGGATAGGATAGGTTCTGAAGAAGACAAAAAAATATATGTGCAGTTATCTCCTTAGGATTTAAATATAAACTTATAAAAAAATATATTGTGACATTTAAATTCTGTTTCAGGAGACCGGAAACTGTAGATCTGCCGTCCGAAGAAGATTAAATTCAAAGTCACCTCCGATAAATATTTTTCTTTAATCTAGTCTTCGTATTTAGAAAATGAAATTTAAGCAATTGTTATATAATTAAAATAATTTTTAAACGTCTTGTATTATTGGCAAAATATTATTTTTAACGATTTTCTTTATTTTTGAATTAATCGACTGATAGTAGATTTTTTATTTTTGAACAAATTAACCCTCTTCCTAAAGAATTTTCTTCGAATTTCTGTGTATTGGCTTGTATGAAATGTATTCTCTTTAGCTAAAATTATATAAATAAAAAAAAACAATTAGACAGGAGTAAATTAATATTAGAGTAAAATATTTATATATTCATTTCGTTTTCGCTCGTGCCAAGTTTATGGCTGGGAACTTGGCATTGGCACAGCGGACTTGGCTGTATGTTTTAAGATTTTAGTATTTTTTTTAAATAAAATAATTAATATAATTTCAAAACAAATAGCCGAGTTCACAAAGTAATTTGTCATAATATATTTAGTTTATAATAAGTATATATAGTCATACATATACAAATGTATGTACGTATTAAAATGTAAAGAAATTAACGCAATGATATATTAATAAAGTTAACAAGAATTATTATAGTTTTATTTTAATTGTTATTTAAATTGTTTTTTTTTAAATACAATGTTAGGTCTTTACGTAGTCGAGGGCTACGATACAGTTTTTATTAATCGACGAAAGGAACGGCGGAGTTTCTCCATTCGGCAAATATTTTTTTATGTTAAACCATGCATAACTTAATACAGAGTAAACCAATTTTGATATTTCCTTTGTGAATAGATAGAGTATATTCCAAAATTGATTACATAAATTGTAACCCAAAGGGTAAAAAAGGGGGATGATTGCGTATACGCATATGCTTTGGCTTGTTTTTTTTCTTACAAAGTTATATCTGAAATGATGTAATATATAGATCTATCATTTTATGACGCTTTAGTCTTAATACAATGCATAAATTTGAGCTCAGTATATACCTGACTATATATGTGATATAATATGTGTATTGTATAATAGTTTTTTAACCAAAGACATCAGTATGCGATGCCAGAATGGCCCGTTAGGACACTGTCTCATATGATGGGTTCGATTCCCCTCGAGAAACTCGAGATGTCTGAGCATACACTCCCTCTCGAGTTTTTTATCTGACAAAGTATATGACAGTAAATTGAAACATATGCAATTTTATTTTAAGAATGCCGTTAGCTGTTTTTAATTTTTTTTTATAAATGCAACTATAACTACACTCAAAAAAAAAATGTGACCCATCCATTATTTCCAATAAACCCCACCTAAAAGAGATCTTCTTAAGCAGCAAGCTGTAACTGCTGGGGGGGGGGGGGGGAGTCTATCAATACAAGTTTTAAAAGTATCGTGCATCCATCCTTTTCTTGCTCCACTGTACTATCCACGGACGCATACAATAAGAAATACAACAAATTTGAAAAAATTAATTTGAAAAAATAATTACAACGCTAGAAAATAAAGGTAGATTAGAACGGGAATATATTGTAAAATATATGTGGCCTTAGTTCAATCTTTAAAAGCCTATTGCATTCCGGTGTGTAGCGGTTCTGCAAAATGTAAAATTCTGGGCCATGAAAGGGCTCAATTATCACTCTTAAAGGTAATGTACTTTAAGCCTTTTAGATTTTCTACTGAGAGCTTCTACAAGCTCTGTTACCTGCTTTCCGATAGACAATTGTACATATACAACGCTAAGACACCATAAAATTATTAAGACGCCAGATGATCGTACTAGAGTCTAGAAGAACAAAGGATATCGCGTCTCACTCCCAACCGATTCCTACCGAATTTGCCAGACGTATAAGCTACACGACAATTTATATACTAAAGTGACACACTATACACTGCAGAGCATACTCAACTATAAAATTATGTGTTGTATCTTGATTTGACGTATCAAATGTATATATGTAGGCTATTTATTTGTTTATATATTTAACAATAAAATAATTATGTATATATTATACTAGCAACATAAATAAACTATTTCGTTATTTTGCCCACCCGCGTTCGGACTTAAATCACAAACTTTCCTTAAACTTACAATTTAAATCATTGTAGCTTTTTTGTTTATGAACTGATCCAAACGAAATAAACACTAAATGCTTAGCGAAGCTATCGGTTTAGCCGTTTCTGAGATAAGCGTGCACAAACAAACAGACAAACAGAAAAGAAAATTAAAAATCATTATTTTCGGTTCTATTACATTGATAAATAGCCCTAATAATATGTTTTTTTCATATTTCTTCCATGTACAGACTGCGATCTGTTACATTTTTATTATATGTACAGATATAAGAATAAGAAAATTGGCTACGTTATACTTGAACAGCTTGTCTCTTATTGATGGATTGGAAGTTACGTCCACAGAAACGTTGCAAGCGTTCATGCCTTTCTTAATGACACCTGTATTTCTCATCTTCAATATATTGTATTATATTAATTTTTTGATTACATTTTATGGTTGCTATGGTTACCTTAGCATTATCTTTCATATTTACGAACTACATAACATACCACATATGTGGTAAATATTGATGTATAATCGATGGGTTTTGTATTTCCGGCGGTTATTCGTAAAACAATGGAATTCCTGGAAAACAAAAAATGGGAGAAAAATCTAGCCATTGTTCATATCCCAAGACACTCAAGTTTATCTATATAAATTTTATCACAACCGGTTCAGCTGCTTGGCCATGACGACGTCACAGACAGATAGACAGAGCTACTTTCGTATTGATTCATACTATTTTATTTAGAATGAATTTCCTCATATATGAGTTTGCCGGAAATACAAAAAGCTTAGTCCAAACGATTTTGTTTAAATAATCGTTTAACAGCTATATTGTAACGGTGGTTGTTTTACATTTTATTTACAATTTTTAAAGTAAAAACTTCTATAGACGCGTTAGATTATACTTATTTTAGTATCCTGTATTTTATATGTTAAATTCTTTTATTTTATAGCATATGCATATGGATAGCTTATGAAAAAATATATACTCTGACATATGCAATATCTTATTATGGGTTGAGGAAGAATACTGTTGAGAACCATAAAAGTTGATCATATCTCCACACGTGACATCGTGTCCAGTCAAGTTCTATACTTTATATCTCAAAATCGACTAAAATATTTTGTATTAAAACCCCTTAGATAAAGAGAATTTCATGAGATATTAAAATTTAAAACAAATAAATTTCAGGTTTATCTACAGAACTTAGCAGCTATTTATATTATAATTCTTTTATCGATGACTACCTATTGCGGGCCATTGTTGCCTTCAGAGTGGTCCGGGGTGTTTTCCTGCCTCCATGACTAGCAGGAGGACTTTGAACAGACTTTATAATACAGGACAGCGTATAAAAATTTAACGTAGCGGGACCCGAACCCGCGCAAGCGCTCGGAAACCGTCCAAGCGCTCTGGCCACTTATGGGCCGAGACGTAGAAATTCTCTGCACAGATGCTAACAACAAAAATTTCAAATTAAGAAAGAAATCTCAACTTTTTTATTTATATGTTAGCGATGCCTCGCCCGCGTGGAATTCTAAAATAATCTTTTATTTTAGCCTAAGTTATTCCTTATTATACCAGCTATCTGCCAGTAAAAGTCCTGTAAGAATCGGCCCACCCGTTCAAGAGATTAGCCGTAACTAACAGACACAGTGAAAAATTATAGAAAATTTTATTTTCATATATGTACCGCGTATATGTACATACATGGGCATTTAGTAATGCCCATGTATGTACAAAAATAAAAGCCATTATTTTTATATTACAAGCAGACACTCCAATTTTATTTATTTATATAGATTTATTAAATATTCTTTTATTATATCTTATTTAACTTACTGAGTAAAAATAATAATCGCTCAACTAAAATCGCTCGCGTTATCTGTGAAATCATGCATGTAGCGGTACTATCGAATACTCATCTTTATCGCAACATTACCGCACTTAACTAATTACAGGATATCTATATAGCTGGGATTTCCTTTGAAAAATGAAATATAGGGCAAATATATGCAAATATATCACATACTTTTCTTCAAAAGCGGAACTTATTCTGGAAGCTCGGTGTATTTTGTAGAACGGGATTATCAAGCCTACCTGGACTTATGGTATCAAAGAAAATAAAGTGCTGGGATTGATCATTTATCGAATTAGGATTATTTCAATGTATTTTTTGTATATAAGTGTATTATTACATTAATTAAATATTTCAACGCTGAGCAATCAAAAGAGTGCCCAATGGTTAATCTTGCGTATCAACTATATATATACCAAAATTCATTACAATCGGTTAAGCAAATAATATTTTGCATACAAATTTTCATCTTCTATTTCAGCCATTAAGGCGCTGGTTTTTGAAATAATTTGTAGCCGACGTAGACCTTGACCTTGACGTGTTCAACAATCTTCCTGAGAAAACTCATCGATATCGGTCAAGTGGTCTAGATTTCTCATTACAAATTTGGGGGGTTGATTTTTGAAAAAAAACGTAGCCTATGGTGAACCCTCAATGGTGGTGAATCTTCAAATTCCTTCTTTTCTATTCCACATTTCTTCCAAATCAGACCAGTGGTTTAGCCGCGAAAGCGTCACAGACAGACTGATAAATAAACAGACTTTCGCTTTTATAATATTAGTATGGATATATGAGTTGTAAAGGATTAAAATTCTTCTAATGGTTCGTAATATTACACTCGACAGCTGCGTCGCCAGATTAACTTGACTGGACACGTTGGCTTTTATATGTTTGAGTATTAAAAACTGCTTGGAGACTTTGGGACTTAACTTGCTTGGGCCGACCTCCAAGCTGCTTGGGCACACTTAATATGTTAATTATAAATACCAAATATTCTGCTGGCAGATTTTTGCATTTCTTTTTCTTATGGCATAATCCAGACGTTGCATCATAGGACTAAGACGTGCTTTGACACCAAATTGTAATATGTGGACTGTATTTATAATCAATCTCTTGCAAATAGTTGGTCACAATGCTTTCATTTACTTTCTCACGAGACATTTAATTTAAATATCGATATTTTAAATGGAAAAAACTTTGTGCCCTTTTCTACTATCACGAGGGGATGGCTCATCATTTTCAAGAATAAGCCATTTTTGCTTTGTCAAATGCCTTTTTTCAGTTAAAAAAGAGAAAATATTAAATTTTGGAGGAGTATGCTCAGTTTTATTCATAATTCATAGCATTTAAACCAGTACAATATGAATGTTTAGACCGGAGTCAAGGTGGAGTGTTTTATTGTTTTACGTGACAATACTTGAACAGGCGTTCGGTTACACCGCCGTCATCTTAAATTTGTGTTAATGTAAAATATTTTTTATATCACAAATAGCCCTTTTATATTTTTGGAGTCAATACATCATCTAGCTATGAGTCACTTCTTACTTAATTTTTCGGATATTTTTAAGCCCATTTTGCTGGTTCATCCAAAAAATTTAAAATTCATTATAACAACGGTTGTGTTGAGTAAGGAGAATATTAACAATTATATTACAATCTGCCTGCGTAAACTACGCCACCCGCGTTCTCACTTAAATCACAAACTTGTGCCTTTTTTTATAATTAAAAGCAGTTGCCTATTTTATAATTAAAATTGTTGGAATTTTTTTGTTTACAAACCGATTGAAATTAAATTAACACTAAATGTTAAGGAAAGTGTACCATCATACAATAATCGAAATTGTATTTAATTAGGTTAAGCCGTTTTTGAGATTCGCGTAAACAAACAAACAGATAAACAGACAAACAGATAAGAAAATTAAAATGAATATATATTTTTCTATATATCTGCCATATACAGACAGCGATCAGTTACATTTTTATTATATGTATAGATAATCTATACGGATTATCCATATAGACTGGAGAGAGCTGTACTCTTTCTTTCGTCAAGTATCTGATCGGCTGTTTTGTGACTGCGTTGAACCAGATTATAGCCATTTTTTATATCATGATTTTTTTAAATTCAAATATTTCTCTATTATTTAACCAAGCTCTATATGAGTCATCAACACACAAGAGTTTTGTTCAGTGTTTTATTCTTACGATATTTGAGTTACTCCGAAATCGGATAAAGTAATAATTGTCTAATATAATTTAGTACTACAAAAAATAATAAATTTATACGTCGGTGTGATCGGAGGTAATGTCAATAATCCTGAGGCAAGACAAACACCGGCGCGGGACATCGATTGTTTGTAATTTGCTTTCATCGTTAAATAAATAAATTAATATTTTTATTTTATTTTCCGACGATAGCACTGTACAATGTTTACTCAGTCGTTAAGAAAGTCACTTTTGTTGTCTTCGTAATAATATATTTAATTCTAATATTACAAATTTGTAGAAAATACTTATCTATGCATACATATAAGAAAAATGTAACTGTACAGAGAAGGTATATGAGAAAAAATATTATTAGGGGTATATATCATCATAAAACAATGACTTTTAATATAATGTTTTCTTTGTCTGTGTGTTTGTGCACGCTGATCCCAGAAGCGGCTAACCGATTTAAATGCAGTTTTGACTATTGTATTTTGGTAAATTTCCCTTAACATTTAGTGCTTAAAATTAATAACAAAGTCTTAATACACATACATTATACATTTGAATCTCAATGCAAACTAGGACTGTTTTTTTATTTCACCCTTCCTTCCTGCTTTATTTCCAACTTTCCAACAGGGTAGTGCGAGAGAACCTAGTGTCAGGAGACTCTGTTCTGTCAAGTTTCCGTTTGAATTCGAGACATTGAGTTTTGAGTGGCAGAATTCAACTGCGCGCTTCTACTTATACCAGAGCGAAGAAATAAAAATAATTTATATAAAACCATCTGTCCGAGTGCAGATCGAACCCACAACTAATCGCGTTTGAAGTCAGACGCTGTACTACTAAAATAATACTCAACACACAGGTAGTGTTTGCGCGCAAAGTGGAGAACGGTGTCTTGACTTGATTCTCTCTGACTACGTAAAAGCGTAAAGCAGTTTTTTTAATTCAAAATCCGAGCTCTGTTAACTTCATCTTTATAACGATGCACCGTGAATACAAAATGCCACTGGCACCTACATTCAATTTGACTAATTAATTTCCTTAAGAGAAGGTTATTAAGATGCAGCCATTCATGTTAAAGAGATTTTAGCTAATTATGAATATTACCACCGAGAATATATCGAGCTTCGCCTTTGAACATCTTGTCATTATATTGAAGTTCAGTAAATTAAAACTCCACAAGGCTTAAAATCGCGCTATTGATAGCAAAATACCCAAATGCCAATTATTGTTGTATACAATTGTAATCACTTCTGTGATGTGTGAAGAGGTTCATGACAGTGGACGCGGAAGTATGCAGGCACAGTAGCGTTTTAACCCCCGTTCTCTCTGACTACATCGTAAGGGAAAAAATAATTTAGGAAAAAATATAACCTGTAAATGGACAAAAATAGCGAAGGTGTGTATTTTATTCAATTAAGCAAGGATAGTTCCATCCATCAGAATAATTACGGACATTCCGTGGACATACGCAGATGTATGAGAAATGACGAATGTTTAATATGTTTCTAACATAATTAACTCCAATAAATGTACGTACATACTCGTATTGAGGCCATTGTGCCGCAGTGAGACAGAGAAAGACTGCCTGACTGTAAGCGCAATTGGTGAGTTCTATGCCCGCTAGGGTGAATAATTATAATATTTTCATTTCTCCGCTCTGGTACCTTCTTAGGTACCAGTCTTTGTCTTCGAAGGGCGACTTGAGTACCGCCACTCGACACGCAATGACTCGATTTCAGGCAAAAATTCGAAAATGGAGTGTAACTATACTAGGTATCTCTAGAGTAAAAAAGGTCTAAGTTAGATTACTTCACTGATATGATGAAAACTAATACCAAAAGTAAAAGCTATGTTTTTTTATTTTCTTATTTTGTATACACATTCCTAGTGGGATTAAAATGTCGTGATAATAATGTGTTAAGTACATTTTGAATTATAAAGTTTTTAAAATGGTTTGAAATGGTTAGTGTATTATTATACTAGTTTGACCAGTCTAGACAACCGAAAGTCCAGAATAAAAAT
This sequence comes from Podotricha telesiphe, assembly GCA_038994665.1. Taxonomy (NCBI): domain Eukaryota; kingdom Metazoa; phylum Arthropoda; class Insecta; order Lepidoptera; family Nymphalidae; genus Podotricha; species Podotricha telesiphe. Next base: position 146,419 of record JAOYRR010000443.1, on the reverse strand, counting down.
TGTAATACAATATTTTCTAAATTTAGACTGGAACTAGAGATAAAAGCCCTCGTGGCGCAGTGGGACACGATGGCCTATATCTCTCGGCACGATTGGTTATGAGTTCGATTACCACACGTGGGAATGGTTATATTTAAAATAACTTTTATTTCTCCGTTCTGGTACCGACGACAATGCGCGAAGAGTTCTGCCACTCAACACGTAATATCTCGATTTCGTTTGGAAAGTGGAGAACGCAGTGTCTTGACACTAGGTTCTCCTTGACTACCCTGCTATGCTTGAATCTGCTATAATGATGGATTTGCTATATTGAAGTTTAATGTAAAATATATATTTTTTAAAGTTCTCTATAACCTCTGATAAGCATAGTCATAGGTACAGACAGCCCTTTGAGCTGTAATACAATTTCACGTAAGGTGCCTTCTCGGTTAAAGTTGTGTAGAATATACTTGGAAAATAGCTTAAAGCCTTTTATTCATATTTACGTACAAAGATGTTTTAAAATAAGTTTTCATACAATCTGAGGACTCACTCTATTTTGTAATATAATATTTTCTTATATGTATGCATAGATGTTGAAGTATATTTCACTGCTCATAGATTTTTTTTCTAAAATTATCTTATAAATCTTCGTTTATAGCTACATGACCTTTTTCAATAATGTAAGATTTGGCATAAAACGGCCCATGGTAGAAAGGAAGCCAGTACAAGAAAGACGAAATCTGCTGGATGACGGGAGTTTTGATACTAAATTTAATCAAATTTCTTAGCAGTGACAGCAAATAAATAATTGTCGCTGGAGAAATTAAAAAGTCTTGTAATAATTAGAACTCAAAATTAGATATCACGGATTTCCAAAAAGTTCTACATATGTCGCAAGTGTGGAAAGTACGACGGTACGAATTATTAATAAAACCATTGACCTAAAGTTGTTTTATTTAAACTATTTAATCGAATACTAAATTCAGTCTTTCACTGACAAGGAGACAAACGGCACGGCCATTGAGATCGGCGATTTGCTTCAAAATTAAAATTTAAAAGTAAAGACAAACAGAAAACACTTACCGACTGGAACTCGAACCCGAACAACCCGTCTAATTCAGAGGCAGGCGCATTACCGCCTGCGCTAAGCAGGATCACGACGGTGATATTTTATGAAGAGATTTATCTTAAAACTTTGGGGTGCATTTCACGGGAATTTCTAAATAGTGAGTTAACATTGTGATACATCACACCCATGTTGTATACAAAGTATGGAATACTACTACAAATACGAAATTTTTTCGAAACTAAACATGTCTAGCAAATCATAACAAAAAATATTATAATGACTGTACTACTGTATATATAAATATATTTACAAACCAAGGCCCGCAACACGACACAGAGCGGCAACGTAGCTTCACTCGATATATGTATTTTTCGGTAAAATACCGGTATTTACTATGTTACCGTATAGAGGTACCTTAATTGTTTTTCGGTAGCGGTCCTTGGTATCACTTGCATAATACATATAAATACCTTTACATACCGGTTCGAGGTTGCTTAGCTTGGTTCCGGTCAAAAGCCCTGACCTAGTGTGACGACACTCCGTTCTCCACGCACCGCCCGACAAATATACTATTTAAAGTGGTGAAGAATTATCAAAGATTTTATGATATTTATATAAGGACGGAAAAATAAAACACGAGCATGTAATTAAAAGTTATATTGAACTACAACTTGATAGTACATTATTCTAAATATTATATTTACTACAATACTGTCTCAATAACAAAAAATATAAAATAGTACCTTATTTATTAAACAAAGGCAAATATGAATTCAACCTTAAAAATAATTCAGTCGTGACTGTACTGTCTATTATTATTATAAAGTTTAACACGCGGGCTACCCATTGCTAGAAACGGCACATTTGTCTACTACTTTCATTTCTACATAAACACGATATAAATATTATTTGGAACTTCCGATTTTACTAAAAACTTACAATGAAAAATCTCTTTTATTGTATCACAGAAGTTGTAAATATTTCAATTAAATCACATTTTCGTCTCATAACTGCTCTGTTACGTTTACGAAATATTTAATATTTCTCAATTATATCTTCTTATAATAAGAACAACCAATTGACAGCTAATAATATCTAATAACAACATCACTAACACCCGTCAAAGTGATGTTTACATATATATGCCGTGGTCATATCGTGGTATTGAATTGATTATTTCATGAAATCTTTCACGGTTACATGAAATTATTGCAATTCATGAAATTACCAACTGAATTAATACCATATCGTTGGATCGTCAACGTTTAACGGATTCGTCAAAGACGTTTGGTCATATCGTAGTATAAAGGTTTCTTTATAATATATGTAATACAAAGTATGTACGGATTACTTCTTTTATATGACGACGATGTTTTTAGCTGACAACACATTCAAATTCTAGATAAGGGAAATAAAAAAAAGTATAACTTAGCCTAACCTACAAAAATCTTTATACTTGATTACGTGTGAAGTAGTTATAAGCGATCAAAGTAGGTTAGGTAAGACTTTTCATATTTAACTGTGCATTAACTGGTTTAGCATTTAAAAGTAGTTTTCATAATATTATTTTTAAGATAAATATGATTTTTGCTAAAACACCACGAAATGAAATAAAAATTATTTTTTAAGTTTTTTTACGTAAAATCAACGAATAATTTCTTTACTACTACTACTAAATTTTACATTAAAACTTAAGTTTTGACTTTGTTAGTAACAGCTGATATACAAAGAGTACTAACTACTACACTACACTAACGGTACTAACTAATTATTCATGAAGTATCCGCGCGTTTAGTTAGTCCTATCTTTAAACGACAACTTGTCATTGAACTGGTCAACCCACATCATGATCTGACCAATCTATAATATAATTGAGCATTTCTGAACTGATGAAAATATATATATAAACATCCCTTTGACGTTGACGTCATTTTTTACACGTCAATGGGGCTAGTATCAATAACAAAATCAATTTCATCAAAACCGGCGTGCAATCTAAAATTATTATTCCTAATATATTCAAATGAATCATAATTAACTTGTATCAAAAAATCCCCACTACCCTTACAATATGGCGTCAACACTGCCCACCCAGTGCTGATCAGACCTGGATTATAAGTTTCTAACAGCGATAAAATTATCTTTAAAGTCATGTCAATATTAATTTTCATACGCAAAACAAATTTATTGTTAACACCTGTATATTTTATTATATTATCTATTAAAGTATCGCTTAAAACCTCATTCAACCATAAACAAGACTTTTTGTTATAACAACTGTACACAAGGAAGCCATTTTGTACACCGTGATTTTTTAAATATGGCAAGAAATTAATTTCTTGATTTATTTTTTTTGCTATCAACTTACATATGCTAGTTACATTTATATTTTGTTCAATTTTAACTAGAATTGTGTAGGGTTTGATGTTTTTTGAACTTGCAGTTGGAATGTTTACTCTTTTATTAGTGTCAACTAATTCAGTGTTGCAACTATTATTATTATCGTTATTTTCTTTTCCTTTAATTTTCTCATCTGATATTTCTTTCACGGCATCTTTTTCTTTTTGTAAGATACCTTTCTTATTTTTTGTGTTAACATCATCAACACTGTCTATAGATTTGTCCTTTAAATTGTTCAGTTTATTTATTGCTTTAGTTTTTTCTTTTTTCTTGCTACTCGTTTTACTTATATCTGGATAATAGTCCACTTTTTCAATGGTGAATGATCTGTAAAATAATATAGAGTATAAAAAAAATTATTATAATTAAATTATTTTTGTCCCGCGTATCAGGGTTGTCAGAGAGAACCTGTTAAAACTCTATTCTCCTCGCGCCACCCGAAAACGCGACATTTCTTCTAAGGTAGCGGAACTGAACGCCGCACCATATCTTAGATACCAGAGCGGAGAAATGAGAATGTTTTAAATAAAATCATTTCCTAACCTAGTGAGGAATTGAACCCACAATTAACCAGCGTTTTTATTACATACTTAAAGAATTTTAACGGTGATAAAATCACTTTAATATATAAAACTTATATAAATTACTCACTGGAAGTCTTCTCCATACTGTAAATCAAAATAGTCATCTGTTAAACTATCATACAAATCTAATATAACTTTTCGATACGACAATTTCTTATGTGTTAAAAACTCTCTTTTATTTACACTTTTGCAAACATTAAAGAGATATTTGCGATATTTTGGAAATAAAATATTGTCGAAACAAAGGTTCAAGGTTCGATTCTTATCATCGTTGAGAAACTTTATCACTTCTTTCAATATTAATATTCGAAAGTCCGTCTTCTTGGCGGGCATTTGTATGATTTTCAAATTGTTTTGGTAACGAGTCGTCGAAATTTTACTTTTATTTTCCTTTTTTGATTTTTTACTCACATCTTGTTTCACATCGGTGTTATTTATTGTTTTCTTGAGTGTAATTTTACTGAAAATTCAATTAAATTATTATTATATTAATATGTAAACAAACTTTGCATCATTTGTATTGTATGAAATTTGCCATAGATAAAGTTTCTATTGAGAAGGTCTAACATAAGTTTCCCATATACGTCTGTAAAAAGTGACAACATCAACGAGAATGCTAGTTATACTAAATATTTTAATTTAATTATATATAAAAAATATTTAAGTAAAATTTCAAAGTACTATCGCAAATGAAAATCGAACCGATTTGTTAAATATTTTCGATACTCCCGTCAAATGGTAGAGTACAACTGTCTCGCTCGCACTATACTTACTTATTAGAATTATAATCCATATTCAATTTAATAGTTTCATCCGCCATTTTGTCGTATATCTTTTGACACAACTCGCTTTCCCCCTTCATTGACGAATTAAACATTTGTTGACTGTTCACTAAGCTCACTATTTCAGTAAACGCTCTTTTTTCTTTTCCTGTTAAATCATTATTAAATATTAATTCGTATTTAACATCGTCTTTTGTTAACAAATCCAAAATGGCGTGCAACAATTGTAGACGATTTTCCAATTTGTTCTGCTTCTTTTGTGGTTTCGGGGATACGTGATGGCCGAAGCCTGCACCTCGTGTCTAAAAAAAAATTTAATTTAAAATAAAATCAAAGGTACAATAATACAAATGGGATCCATATGGGATTTCTCCATTTTCCGCCTGTCGAAATCGAGACATTGCCTGTCTTACCAGTAGGGTAGTACAGATAGGTGCTCAGTCCCTGCGAAATGCAAACAGTATATAAGCTTGAGAGGGGTCAACGACCGCAACGGCGCTATCCGTAAACGCAAGCGAAACCTATATCATATTCTTCCTATATATCATATTCGATTTAAGATTTCAAATTTTATATCAGTAACGTCTATCTATACATATAACAAAAATGTAACTGATCGCTGTCTGTACATGGAAGATATAAAAAAAATATTAGGGGGATTTATCAATGTATGAATTTTATGAACCCAAAATAATAATTTTAAATTTTCTTTATATATATTATTAAATGAAAAAATATAAATTTTAGTAAAGTTTATGATTTAAGTGAGGACGGCGGCGGGCGAAAAAGCGAAATAGTTTTGTCATGTAGTTTACGCAGGCGAAGCCGGGAGCGGGTGCTAGTCTCAATTACAAATTCTTCTAATCCCTATCACTCTTGAGAGAGTGGTCATGGTCAAAATGTTTTAGTTCGGAGGCGGCGACCAATACCTGCCGGTATTGGTCGCCGTACGATGTCTCGCCATCTTTCCCTGCTCGAAGTCAATTATAAATAGTGACTTACAATATTTATCGCAGGTATGATGGGTTCGACGATTCCCTCTCCGTGAAGTCCTAGCGCTCCGCCCTCCCAACCCATAAGACGCATCATTCTGGAAATACACCATATTAGGATATTATTTTTTTAGTAAATACGAAATAAATTGAATTACGAATTAAATACTTTAATTTTTATTATACCTCTGTGAAATACTATTAATTTTATATTATTAAAAAACTCAAATTAATACTTGTTTTTTCATACACCGGCCTTAATACACATAACCGAAAATCCAAAAAAAAACCAAAATACCTAAAAAAAGGCTATACACATTTAGAAAACGTATAAAAATTTGAACGCAGCGGGATTTCAAGCCGCGCCTCTTTAAAACCGTTCAAGCGCTCTGACCGCTAAGCCATGTGTTCTAAATCTGGCTGCGTCGAAATTCTTATACGCTTATTACAACTTATATTTGTTTTTAGCATCTCTGTCGAGATTTTCTATATGTCTTTTTCTATTTCCTAAGTGCGAATAACACTAAATGTTAAAAATAGTCATACAGTTTCTAAAAACGTATTTTTTATTGGCAAATCATTTACATAATCTTTTGTGGAAATGAATAAGAAATATATATATATATATATATATATATATATATATATATATATATAGAAAATAAACAATATATAAAAACAATATAAAAAAAAATTGCTTTTAAATATTTTTAACATATTTAAATATGGTTAATGTATTACATATTTAAAAGCTTATTTTATTAGATATTGTTCTTATATATTTTTTATTTACTAAACTACCAAAAAAAGTAATTTAAGGTACTATAATATAAAAATATAATTTTTGTAGTCAAAGTAAGAAGCCATTTAAAATCAACGTAAGAAACCATTTAAAATTAAATTTTACTAATGTTGTAAACGTCAAAGTGTGTGATAGATGATAGATGGATGGTTGTTCCTCTTTCACGCAAAAACTACTAAACGGATTTCGATAAAACTTTACAATAATAGTGTATACATCAAAATCTTAGAAAGGGCATGGAAATAATACTACCATACCTCATAGCCTTATCAATTTCTAAAGGCGTAGACATTGCCTCAAATAATTTATTTTTCCTAAAACGAAGGGATGCCCCTTTTATTTCTGTATCAATATTTTCATCTGTGACACTTGCATTGTCTGTATACTTTGCGGCTTTTTCAAATATAATACCGCTTTTTGTTGGCCTGAAATATAAAAAAAAAACTATCATAATCACATTTGGACAGCGTCTGACATGATGGTTCAGTGTTCGATTCCAAATCGGGGGAAATTATTTTATTTCCATTTTTCCATCTTCAGGCAGATATGGTGGATACGTGGAGATTAGAACTTAGTGCCTTTGACACTAAGTTCTTCTCTGACCATCGGGTCTCCTGGCTGTGTCCCGCCCACTGCCACTTCACCTGGGCAATTCTACGAGCAATGTCTGTTACTTGTCATCATTGGGTTAGAAAGTTCGAGTTTCTTACTTCATAAATTCAAAACTTTGATATCTTTCTAAAAATGTTTTTTATCAAATTCCAAGTGATGACAGTTTAAAATGTAAAAATAATGTGTGTTAACAATTGTTCTTGTTAAAAAATCTCCCTACAGAAATGCTGCTTATGAAGCGTATAAGAATATCGTCGTAGATGGATGTAAAACTCATGGCTTACCAGTTAGTGTCGTCCAAGCGACGGTTTCCAGAACAAGCAGGTTTGAGTTTTAGCCAAAATCTTAATATTTAATATTTACTTTCCATAAAAAATTATAAATAAAACAGAACTTACTTTTTAATATTATTATGAATATTAGAATTAGAATTTCCTTTTTTGTTATTAACAACAGTTATTTTTATTGATTCATTTGATTCAGTGTTCACTTTTCTTTTCTCTACATCTTTTTTAATTGCTTTAGAAATCTTTTTCTCTGTTTCCATTTTACTTTTATCAGTGTCTATAGTTTTGTTTAATATGGCACATTTTTCATCTCTTTCTTTATTATCTGTGGTTTTTAAGAGATTTTTATCGATTCCTTTCAAATTAGTATTTTTTATGTTATCTTTGTGACTAGAGTTTACATTTTTAATATTATTTAGAGCTTTTAAATTATATCTATTTTCTGCACTGTTGGTTTGTGCATTACTTCTAGTGAACACAGCACTTTTGATCATTTGTTTTTCTGTTGTATGTTTCAAACCGCTTTCCTCATCTGTATATGTTATACTGTCTGCATCTGAATTGGATTTTATAACACCTGTATTTATTTCAGTTCTGAAAATTAGAATTATAAAGGATATTTAATATGTGATAATAAGGTGTACTTTTTTAAGCTTATTTAACTCAAGTTGCAAATGACGCTATGCAGGGATGCGAAGATAGTACAATAGGAATAACGTGAAAACTAAGTTAAGTAATGCTACAAAATTCAAAAACAGGGTTTTAAACGATTTCATTATATAATCCATACTAATATAATAAATGTGAAAGTAACTCTGTCTGTCTGTGAAATCATCGAGGCCAAACCGCATTTTTAGTTTTTCTAAAAATTAAATTATTTAACGAAAAAGCCGCCAAATCTATGAAACAGTTACAAGTTTACAGGGGTGAAGCCACGAGTGGGTAGCTAGTATAAAAATAACAATTACTAGTGGGAATTAAAATTTATGCCTCGAATATTAATACAAGGAACACTGTGAGATTAAGATATTAGAGACGTAAAAATATGTAGTGAAGATGTGAAGTGAAATATAACAAATTCAGCTTCATTCAGATTTTCCCCGCATTTCCCGTTTACAACGCGTGCGCTGTCAAAAAAGGCGGAGAAATGAGAATACTTTACAGTAGTCCGTGGTCACACATAGACTGAGGTGGTTCGTCTGTCAGTTGATACAATTGTTATATCAAACTACCGCCAACGATTTCTTACTCTCCTCGCCATCGCTTGAGTGAGCTGAGTATCTTGCTCTCTGGTATGGTATGATTGAGACTTGAAACTTTTCAGTATTGGTTATAAATAGTTTCATTTCGAAATGTGTAATAATTGCGAAATCAAAGATCTTACTAAAGACCATTCCGCGAATTTGCTGTTACCCATATGTTGGTGAAATATAGTATTAAAAATATCATCGATTTTGTGTTTAATATCTTATATATAGTATCTAACAATGGCCAAGTGTGCGAATTTTGTAAAGTAAAGCCGACGTTAATTTTTTATCTTTTAAATTAAAAATCTATGTTCCCCTTGGACGATAATTGTCCGTTTAGTGTAGTTTATTTTCATAGTAAATGATTGATAATACATTGATATAGTGACATCTAGTGATACAATCCGGAACTCTTATAAAACATCAATTTATAAATGCAAGCCGGTGGAAATCTTGTTATTCGGACACAGCAATTAAAGCTCAAGATGTTTGAGTGCGTGAAGTTTCTGTACCTTCGACCAATAGGAGCCGGTTCTATAATACAATACATTGGTTGCGTTCCGTTCGTTGAATACCATTTTACACATCAATTAGATTTTACAGGGGCCATTGTTTTAATAGTATAACAGTGCCAGACTGTATATGCGATGCTCTGTATTTCTCATATATATTCTATGTACAGACTGCGATAAGTTACATTTTTATTCTATGTATAGATAAATGGTATTAATAACATCACCAGTATCACTAATGAAAATATGAAACTAATAATATAATTGACCACATTGGTACATCGATCATCAGATCTTCGAAATACATTTATTATTTAAAACTTTGAAAGGTCAATTTTGTTATTATAGCACAGTGTGCAAAAAAATCGTATTTAAGTAACGTAAAAGCGTTTTTTGTTAATAACGTTTATTGTTAATAAACCATTATCTTTGTTCACACTCAAAGTATCACCTTAAAAGTTGTTGGACCCATTAATGCAGTCAAAGTCAACTAAATTCTATTCAAAATAAGTATAACAAGTTATATACTTAATTTTTTGAAATTCAAACAATTTACCTCCGATTTACTAAAGCTAATGCCTCAGACCTGTCACGAACCGGCGCAAGAAACTAAGCGGGACTTCTATTTCCCTTTTTTTTTTTTTCAAATCAATAATTTACATATTTTTAGTAGTGACAGTGATACCTTTGAAATAGACTGGAGCGAGAATTTTATTCACAAGGCGTGTTATTATTTATAAAATCAAGCAATTCTTACAATTCACATATAATTCTGATCTAATAACTTTTAAGCTTCAAAATATATAGAAGTCTTTTAAGGAAAAATTAAAAAGGTTGAAATGAAACTTAATTTTTTTTTATATCTTCACGCTTTTTCCCGCATAGCAGTAAGCAGTCAGTGAGAACCTAGTGTCAAGACACTAGTTCCCCACTTTCCATTCCAAATCTTTGCCTAACCAGAGAGAAATGAAAATATATTAAATATAATCATATCTCTGAGTAGGCATTGAACTCAGAACCAATGGCATGGTCAGACTGCCACATAGTCCGTGGTCACGTGGTGATGACGTGGTCTAATGTAAACTGTTCGAAACGTCAGCATTTATCCGGTTAAAATAGTTTCATTTTCTCAATGATATTAGACAAAATGTTATATATCTATTTAGAGTGAGAAAGATAACTGGAGTAAACTACATATATTACTAGCTACCCGCTCTAGCTATTCGGATTTTCGCCCGTCCGCGTTCTCACTTACATCACTAACTTTGCTGAAATTTATAGTATAAATAATTGTGACCTTTTTATTTATGAACCGATTGAAATTAAATTTACACTAAATGTTAAAGGGAATCTTACCACAATTTTTAAAATGGCATTTCAAGCGGTTAAGCTGTTTCTGAGATGTCTGTTTTTGTTTGTTTGTGCACGTGCACAAACAAACAGAAAAACAGAAAAGAAACTGGTTCCCATCTACTAAATATTGTATTTTTTTTTAATCAATCAATCTATCAAAAGCAACACAAACATGTGAAATAAAAAAGCCTTTTTTGTTACAAATAAAAAGCTTTATTAACGCGTTTACATCTATAACAAAAAGCAAGCAAAAAGCAAAAAAATATCTTCTTATAATTTAAATTGGCCAGAATGACATAACAAGTACTTACTTTGCCTCCGTGGAAGACATTTTTGTATATCTAGGTACTTTCAGAAACATTACTTCCCTGAAAAAAAAAAGAATAAAAAGACAATTATATTGAGCTTGATAATTACGTCCGGCTTTCATTATTAACTAACATATATATCAATTGTACTATAGTATAAGTTAGGGGTGGCCAATCTGTGGCTCGCGAGCCACTTGCGGCTCTTTATAGGATTACTCTCGATAAATGTACCAGAGCTCACTTTTCTTTTGTTTTTTTTTAAATTAAAATAAATAAATAAATATTTTCAATTGCCTTAAGTGTGTATAACTTTAGAATATGGTAAATCAAATGAACCCTAAACCTATTCCATATAAAATAAGACTAATATTAGTTAGTACGTTTAGTTACTTTATTTATATGTTTAAAAAAATAACAACAAGAGCATATAAATTTTTTTATAATATTACATAATAACTTACCGTTTGGAAGTCTTCACATCAGTCTTGCCAACACAAATATCTAATTTTGACGTCTTGTCAAATTCTTTGAACAACGCGCTCATTTTGTTTAGCAGATCATTACAAAATGGCGAAAACATAATATCTAAAACCGCTCTACGGTTGTAAATTCCTTGAAAGTTTAGTACAAACTGTGCTTCAATCGGAGCTAGATCTGTGAAAGTGACACTAGCGTTGTTCTCGTCTTCCAAAAACTGATATATTTTCAAGAATACGCTTTTAAAAAAACTTGGCGCTATAGAGTCTATAATTTTTTTCATCTGAATGAAGTACTTTTGGTTTTTTGTCGGTTTTTTTGGTTTACATTTCACAGATGCATTGGATATAACTTCACTGTAAAGGCAATAAGTATTTAATTATAAATTCGAGACTAGTGGTTACGTGAAAATGGTATGAATATAGTAGTTCTGTCATACTATATCGATAATATCGCGCACTGATGCAAACAAATTCAGTTCAAATACGATTTATTATATCGATACAATACTTCTTCAGATACTCCTTAAATATAATATAATAAGACAAGCGGTATTTGTAATGGCCAGTCCTTTCAAATAGAAAAAATAAATGCTTCACGATTTTTCCCGCATAGCAGGGTAGTCAGAGAGAACCAAACTAGTGTCAAAACACTCCGCTCTCTACTTTTCACCTGATTCGAGACATTGAGTGTTGAGATCTCAACACTGTGGCGAAATGTAATTTAAATATAATTATTCCCCCGAGTGGTAATCGAAACCACAACTAATCGTGTATACGATCAGTATGCTGTCAAAATGCGTGCTTTAATTATTACAGATACTTTTTAATAAAATTGTTATAAGCATATAATAGTCATGACGATTCATTTAAATACTAAATTACTTACCTAGTAGAGCTCTTACAATTCTGACTCATAGGTTGGAGACTAGGAGCTTTATCGGTTTCCGTTTTACTGAAAGAAAAATTTATAAATAATTATAAAAATTTATAAACTTATAAATATTAAATAATTTATAAATTTATAAAAATTTATAATTTATAAAAAAATTATAAATAATGACAATAATGTCAAACAAAATAATTATAAAAAGAACCTAAGCTGCGTATTACAAGACACCTAAAACCGAGACCATCGTATATATATATATAATAGCTGAAAATATATATATATTTATAAATATAAACGAAGACGACAATAAAGGCTTAACAATAATATACGTTTACTTACATAATTGGCTCTTCACATTTTGTACTTTTTGGTATTGTCCTAACTGCCTCTTGTCTGCAGAAATATATAAAACAATTAATTAAAAAATAAAGTTGTGACAGCTTGTCACTTTTTTTAACTGGAACACTGTGTGTTGGTTGGCGGAACTCAACGCCGCCCTTTGCCTTGTTTACGCGAGCGGATAATTTATATTTTCATTTCTCCTCATATAATGATCATAATTCCACCGAGTGGAAATCCAACCCACAATCAGACGCAGTCCCACTGCGCCAATGCGACTGCGACAATATAAATCCTATCCTATAATCCTATATGAAAAATAGCTAACTTACAAAAACGTACTTCTTTGGTATTGTCTTTTTAGTATTCTGAGTGTAAAAGATATATTCTTAACACTTATTCACTTCGGAAATTGAAAAATAAGCCAAGCTGTGTATAACTTCTGTTATAGCGCTTGAACGTTTTCAAGAGGCGCCGGTTCAAATCCCGATGCGTTCAAAAAACGTTTTCTAAAAAAACGGTGAATATCGCAAATAGATATATCAAACGTAAATTAGTGTCTGTAATATTTATTTTATAGAAATATTAATTTATATTTCTAAAACATTATAATAGAACATATTCGATTTCTTGTGCATATAAAACTTTAACCATGCCTCATTTCATAATTGTCGTGTAAATTGGTCCTAAGTGTTTTCTTCACATATAAACATAATGATTATCATTCCCCACCAATGGGATTGAAGCTACAATAGTCGTGTCCACCATTCCGCCATGCCATAATGGTATTTTTTTAATTTAAAAAATACACATTAATAACTTACTTGTGAGGTTTGTTTTGTTGAACAGCCCCAGATGCTTTTTGAGAAGTCACCCTACATTAAAACAAAAATGTTAATTAAACAAGAAATATATATGTATATACATATATCTTGTTTATTTAACATACATACATAGCGCATACATATATATACATACAAACATACATATGTGTGTATAATAAAATAGCTAATTAGTCATATTTAAAAAAAATATTTGGTGCATGGCGGGTGTCAAAGAGAACCTAGTTTAAAAATAATCTGTTCTCTCACCACTTTCCACCCAAAATGGACACATTGCGTGCTTAGTGACTTAACTCAACGACGCGCTACGTCTTAGCTACTAGAGTGATAAAATTAAAATATTCTATATATTATCATTCCTCCGAGTATAATGGAACCAATAACAATAACGGACACAGAAGCAAAGAAATAGCGTCTCATTGTAAGCACGATTGGTTACGGGTTCGATTCCCACTCTGGGGAGTGATAATATTTAAAATATTTGCATTTCTCCGCTTCGGTTTGTAAGACGTTTGCGTTCCACCGCTCAACACGCAATATCTTGATTTCAGGCAGAAAGTGGAAAACGGAGTGTCTTGACACTAGGTTCTCTTTGACAACCGTGCTATGAGGAGAACGCGTGAAGCTGAGAAAAAGCATATAAAATTAGTGTAACTTACACTGTCTTATTTTTATCATCATCTGCACTTCTCGGTATTTTATTGATTATTAATTGGCTGAAATATAAAATAGCATATTTGATAAGGCATTGTGGTGCAACTGAACAGTATTTAATTGGTTATGTGATTAATTCCCAATCAGAGTAGTGATCATAATTAAATTATTTTCATTTCTTAACCCTGGCAGCTAAGACAATGTCTCAATTCTGGGCATAGAGTGTAGAATGTTCTTGATTATTACAGTTTTTTTTAGATTCTTACTGTATCCCTAGCTGACTAATACATACTACTTTTGGCTCATCTTATGTTATCAACCTGTGCATACACACCCTCTGGAGAGTACTCATGTTTTTACATGACCTTCCTCCAGTATCATTGATACTGTGTTTCCGAAGATCAGCTGAGGTCTCCCTCTGCCGCTCACCTTTGCTTAACATATCTTTCTTACCATCCTTTCATCACTCAACCTCTCGACTTGCCCAAACCACCCAAAATATATTTTTATAAATAATTAAATAAAAAAAGTTATAATAATACCAGCAAGGTCAGTCATATTATATTTATATATTTAAATGAGAAAACAATTAGTAATTTTTTTTTTTTTAAATTACTACATGCATTATCTATACTCATACAACTTGAATTTTAGTATTGTATTAAATTGCATATATATGATTTTGAATAAGACTTGTCGAATATGTCTTTACTCTTATTTGAAGTTTAATTTAGAATAATTCAGTAACTCAAACTTAAACCATACAACATATTGGATGAACAACTAACAGGAAATTTTGTGTCAAAGTAGAGCAGAATGGAGTGTCCTGCCACTTGATTCATTCTGACCTGCTGAACACTTGTTCACCTTGAACTTGATACTTATCAAGCTAAAGCAGAAGTATAAGTATATTTAAGTGTAGTAAGGAAAGAAAACTTAAAATTTATATTATATGTACTTTGGCTTGTTTTTTCCAGTTTCACATTTTATCTGCACACAGGGATCTGTTTTCCTCTTATATATTCAAAGTTATTTCATTCAGTTATTAAGCTTAAGCATATTTTTAATTATATTTCATTTATTTGTCTATATTAATTGATTTACATTTATGATTACTAATGTCATATATCTATATAAAAAATAAAAAAATGGACTTACCCCATATCATCAGATTCAGGATGATCAACATATATTTGAAATTGATATTTATCACTAAAGGCATTCATAGCATCCCATAAAGGTGCATATAGGGTTTTAAATCCAAATCCTATATGATTTTCTCGCTGCCATATTAAATTATAGAAGTATTCTACATGTGCCATAGGCATTTTCGGGTAACCCATAGTTAATTGGTTATCATTTTTAACAAATTTCAATGAGCTGTTTAACCATTGCACTTTCAATGATTGAGGTATATTTTGAGTATCTTCCATGATATTGTTTTAAGGTTTTGTTCAAGATCCTACACGTGCTAAGCGTATCAGGTTAAAAATCTACTATTACTGCTTACTAATAGTATTTTAAATATATTACCCACAATTGTAATAAAAATTTTAAATATGACTTCAGATATTTTATTATTGAAAATTATAAGAATTCCAGTTTTACTTGCACTGCAACTGCACTGCAAACACTTTATTAGCGCTAGTATGCTTAATGAGCAAAATTTAAATATTATTTTTTATATAAAACTCAGTCTTACATAGAATTAATGCTTATCAAGTTATAAATCGGTTATTCACACAATTGCGATACTAAATATTTACAAAGTGTTGCCAGTTTTCATTATCAATTTTGCAAGATGTAGGTCGAAAAGAATTTATGCTTTTAAATATTCGCGAAAATATATGTTTCTATAATAAAAGAATGAAAATGTATGTATATTAAACTAAAAATTACTTATGTTATTTGAACTGAATATTATCTCCGTAATTTTTTATTTTTATCTTTAGTCTATATCTTATACTACAAAATTAATAATAGGAAAGATATTGTATTTTCTTTGTAATGAATGAAATATACTCTATACTAATATAGAGCTATATTATGTACGAGTATTGAGGCTTAAACTAAGAGAAACAGACCGACAATATCTTTACGTATTAGTTGGTTACTTAATATTGCTTGGTTTTTTCGTTTCAGTTATATGTACATTAACTGATCAATATTTAATTTAAAACTTCGAAATAAACAATGAATTTAATAAAATAATTATTTTTATTAATCATATAGCGGTACACAGTGGTGGATATTTTCCAGTAATAGGCTATTTTCAAGTAATAGGCTGTTAAGTTATTGCCGCCCTTTCCCTCTATCATTCTCAGTACCTAGTTTATTGTTACCATCAGATTCAAACCAAATACCAAAAAAAGATCGCTCGAAACGGCATGAAATTCGATGACAAAGAGTTCGATACATTATCTTCAAGTGCGAATTTTTCGCTATTTGGTCGTTATTTGGTCGTAATGCACAATAATACTTTTATGGAAAGGACTATGTTATATGTGAATTGGATATAGGTCCAAGTAGACTATAACTCCCTAATATTTTCCCTAATTTTCTCTCTTTTATATTCTGGTACATATTACCAAAAATCTTATATACCTTCTTGAACGACATTAATTCCTATATCTTAAAAGTTTTTTTTTTGTTAGTGTTGATTATTCACTTGTTTTAGTTAGAAATGAGATCGTTAAACAATTAAGATACGAGTCTATCAACCATGACGAGAAATGCGTAAGCAAACTGCAAACTCATAGAAATTATATTTCTTGGAGCAACATGTACATCACAAGCTTCTGTGCAATTCACAGTTGCTCACACTAAGTTTTAAAGAATGGGTATCAGTATTTTTCCCACTGATGGCTAAAACTTTTTAAAAAAACTTTTTAAAAAGTCTTCTTAAGGCTACCTGGTTTTAGGAATGTTAGATCTAGGCTAATAATTTCCTGGACATTTCTGGGGTCACAAGAACGACCTACGTAGGACTTTGGCGCGCTCGCGCTGCCTGAGTTTAAACTCAGGCGGCACTAAGTGTTTTAATAATCGTGGTATCGTAACGTTGTGAAAAAAACTTATATTTTTTAATTCCGGGACAGCAAAGTAAAATTAATTGACATAGGGCAATACTCAAAATTCAGGAAATGCCTGATTTCCTGGCCATCTGTCAACCCTAGCTGGTGAGCATGTTCTACATACGGAGTCAAATAGGTTATTAATAAAAAAAAACCTCTCCGTCATTATATTATTATTTATTATTATATATATATATATATTATTATTATTATCTATATTATATATTATATTATATTATATACTTATAAAATAAATCAATCCAAAAATTTGCCACCTCTAAAAATCTGCCGCCTCAAGCTAAAGCCTACTCAGCCTGTTTGTAACTACGGTTCATTTAAATATGTATCGCAATCTTTCTAGATTTAGCCAAAACATTTGAAACTGACTCTATTCCGACTCTGTTAAATATGTTGGAACGCTTAAGAATAAGAGGACTACTGCTGGTGCTTTTTAAATCCTATTTAAGTGAACTTTCACAGACAGTTAAAATAGGTGAGAAGATTTGTCAACACCTTCCTATCATACACGATTAATCCATATGGTAGTATAATTTTTCTAACGCTATTTATTACATACATAAATGATTTATGCTAACTCCCTATGACTATGGCAAAATTATTGCGTTTGTAGATGATACAGCACTTATTTTTAAAACAGACACTTGGGCTGAAGTCTTCTACTACGCTCAAGAGGGAGTCAACAGTCACATGAATATAGTGGCTTAATGCCAATCTTCTTAAATTGAATACAGAAAATCTAAATATCTAACCTTTTCCATTCAGAAAGTTGCGATTCCAACAAGCGTCCAGCTATATGCGCACTCTTGTAGTTTCTCTTCTCGGCCCCGCTGGTCTTAGTAAAATATTTAGGAGTGGATTTTGATCACATCTTAAGGTTTGAAACGCATTTTAATAACTTTTCAATAAGATTACGCAAATTAATTTTTTCTTTAAAGATCTGCGCCACATTTCTGCCCAACGCCCGTCCAAATTTTTCCGCCCGTCAATTTACAACACTACATACAACTTCACTAAGTCGAAGACAAAGCAAGAATTGCTATTAGGTACTTCATACTCCACAGAAAAGTTATTAATTCCTTTATATTAACCTATCTGTAGACGTAGAGTCTGTGTGACCTGTGACCTGTGACCATGGACTACTGTAGAATGTTCGAAACTGTATTTTCAGGTTCTAAAATGTATTTTCGAATACCAATAATATACACGAGTAATCCGGTTGAAAATAGTTTCATTTCAAAATGTGTAGTTATCGCGAAAATCTTGAAATGTCAGGTATATTGCATAATATGGTCTTATCTGTTATTATAGTCCTAGCCGAATAAATTTTGTAATTATTTGAGTCTAATACAGTTTCAAGAACGCTTTTATAATAAGCAAGCTTTCCCTTGATAAATCCATATTTGTAGGCAAGATTTTGATGAATAATTAAAGCAATCTGATCATGATGATCTTAAAATCAGTTTGTATTATTACTTTACAAGCTCCTGTGGTATGTTGAATGGAATCTGATGCGTTATGACAGTGTCTGCAAGTATATTTATATTAGGAAATATGTCTTTTCTATAATTTTTATTATAATTTGATGAGATGAGAAACCCTTCCGCACCCCTCTCTGGCAGTCACCAAATCTAAACCATTCGTTTGACGCATATTTGTCAACATTAGTTCTAAGAAGGTCGTGACGATGCAGAGATTTCTGAGACCATTTCTGTATTTTTTTAGAATAAAAGTATTTTATTTAGGAGTATTGAGTCTGTTGCAAATATACGCTTGCAAAATTTGTTACAGCTTCAGCAAATATTTCTTTACAATTTGTTACATATCGTTGTGGCAACCATACATTTTCTACTTGAACGGAATCTTCACTCTTCTTCACTGTAAGTTAGTATTCAAGATATCTGTTATTTGTAATGTTGTATTATAAACTAATATTGTTGGTGATTGTGGAGAGTGGTTTTTATTTTGTAGTTGTGATGTAGAAAACTCTATTTCCCTTGTAACTTCTTCACATATTTTTACTAACCAATTATCATCGGTCATATTATTACGGATTATTACCCTAAGTTGATTTTCAATTCTATGTTTAGTAACTAACTCGACTTTAACTTATTTCAGGATGTTCCTCTATGTTACTGCCGTATGTAAAAGTTGTCTATATCCTGTATTGTTTGTTTCTAGTTGTGTTATTGTATAGTATTGTTTTACTATTGTTTCATTAAAATTTTGCATTTTCTACTTTTGTTTGTGTTCGATATTGATTGTAATAAATTATAATTTCTTTTTAATTTATTTTTGTTAAATACTTTTCTGCGTTTTTTTTTATATTTTGGATATTCCTTAGTATTTAAAAAAAACAGTTAAAGAAGAATGATAACGAGAGACTATATCATAATTACCATTTTATTGGCAACACTTCAATTTCGTGGCGGGTGTGAATATTTTTCTACGCCGCGTTTTACGCGCCGTCAGTTTCTAGTGTGAGAATGCGACAGTGGTCATTTTTGGAGTTGTTTTTATAATAAGTTAATTGAGATTGTATAGTTGTAAACGTACTTAATAATATATCTAACCATATAGTGAAGCCGGTTGTTATTGTTTGTACCCTTGACCACATTTAGTTAAAAGTAAAAAAAAACCGTAAATTTTTTTGACAATATTGTTACATATCTTCGATTGAATAGTATTTTAAATATATTAATAAATTAGTTAATTACTATATTGTAATAATTTCTTAAGTAACTCTTTAAACACATTAAACAGTCTAAAATAAAAAATTCTTAGAAATCCTACTACCCATGCTATTGTCACGTGATTTCAACATTTTAATTTGTAAATTAAAGGAATAATGTTTAAACGCTGCTCTGCCGCTGATGGACGAAACTGAAACAAAATGAAAATTCAAAAGCACAATAAAAAATTGCATAAAGTCGCTAAAATCAGTAACTACAGGATCGTATAAAAATATTTAAGTATTCATCGCTCATTTATATGTCATATTTACACGTCGGAGTATGATGCAAAAAAATGAAGTTACGTTATTTCCTCCTAACAATTTTTTTTTTTTTAATAATAATTATTTTTAATACAGTAGACAAAATCCATACTAATATTATAAATGAGAACTCTGTCTGTCTGTGTGTGACGTTATCAGGCCGTGGAAACGATTCTTATGACATTTTATTTAGATATACTTGAACGTCTTGTGGTGAACATAGGCTACTTTATTCTCTCATTTTTTTTAGTTTTTAGGAGTTTCATTGTTTTACGAAACAATCTGCCAATCTCACATATAGTAGAAAAAACACGAACACGAATAGATAAAGCAGTAAATTATGTAGGAACATATAAGTTCATTGAAACGACTGATAGACTGGTCTGGTTCAAACCAATAAAAAACTATATTAGTAATATATGTTATGTCCAAAATTATGAAAAAAAAACCAATGAGAACAACGATGCGCGATAGTTTAAACTTTCATTGTAATTTAGAACGACATGTACATGATAGTCTGTTTCCGATGTACATTTTTCGTGTCACCGAGTTTCATACTAAAATGATTTTAAAAAAAATTTACTTCAAACATTGTAATAAAAAAAGAAAGATTGATTGATTTACTACTCTCTTTCTAGTCTATTTTAATTTCTTTTGAGATGTCGTTATTGCCCTGAGGTTAAGCCAATCGGAACACATTTCACAAAGAAAACAATTTTTTTGTATATTTCCAAAATCGATTATTTTCATTATTTAAAATTGTAGTTCTGTTATAATTTTTACCCAATCACCAATGTCATGTTAGATTTGTCACTTTGATATCTGCTCTGTGCAAATTTCAGAGACAAATTTATTAAATAATAATATTGTGAAAACTGTATTAATAAATGTATGTTGTCTAAATAAATTTGAATTGGTAATATCACTAAGTCCTGTGTAAATGAAAGAATATTGAGATATCTTTGTATTGTTAAGTATGGCGTTTGACGTGAGTTGGGATATAAATAAATACAAAGAAGATCACGAATGTGAGGAGCATTGGTCATTACGAAGAGCCTTTATAGAAAAGTGGAAAAATGATTATCCTGAAGAGAGAATTATATGTTTGGCCCGCGTGTTTGCTAATATTGAGTTTATGGGATGCCGATACCCTTTAGAAATCATGCAAGAAGTTGCTAGGTTATCACAAGATGTAAATATGTTTTGCTACCCTATTTTTTTTGCATGTTACTTGCTTCGGTTTTATATTCAATTATTCTAATTACCTTCATATAATATTTACTATGCTAGACATATTAGGCAATTTTATTAAGCTATACACTTTCCTGCGTATCGGGGTAGACAGAGAACACAATTTCCCGCCCGATTTTGTTATATTGCCTATAAAATGTGAGAATTCAACTTACCTTAATAGAGTAGGCAAATGAAACTCACAACAAACCCCACAATTAGGTAGTGTCAACAAAGCATCAAGAAGTATCTATAATCATTGTAAAAAAATTGTTCTTAAACTATGTTTGTTTATTATTATGTTATATTTTCCTATGACAGATTGTACATCAATATAGGAGATCAAAGAAAACCAAACTACAAAGAACATTTGTGTCAGCATCAGATGCTGCAGAGGATAGAGCTAAAGGTGTTAAAAGGGAAGGTGGTGTAATAAAAGAGGTTCCATCACCAAAGTCAGCTAAAATATCATTTGTATTACAAGGGCAAAGCAAATTGAATGATGATGTAGAAACTGAACATGTGAATAATCAAAAAAAGGAAGAAAAGCTTAGTTCTGAAGTGTTAGTCCCTTACACATATTTACAAGATATGCTAAGACTAAGATGTTTGGACAGTAGAAGCTTTATAGAAGAAATGTTTAATACAGAGTATGGCAGGATGATACTTTTAGTTCGACCTTGGGCTACTAAGCTATGTAATATACAATGTAAGTACTTCCCTTTCTTGTAAATTTATTATATCATTTGTTGTCCCCAGAATTAAGTGAAATAATATTTAAAAAATATATAAAATGAATAGTATAGCAAGATTAAAAGCTAACTTAGATTTGACAATAGTACAATCATTTGTGAGGCCATCAGGCTGCAGTGGGACAGGGACTGAATGTAAGAGTGATTGGTTGTGAGTTTAATATCGGCTGAAAAATATTTTTCTCTAAGCCTTCCTAATACGACCCGCGGCGTTGGGTTCCGCCACTCAACACGCCATGTCCTGATTTCGGGCGGAAAATGAAGATCAGAGTATCTTGACTCAAAGTTCTCTTTGACTACCAACTGCTATGCATATACAAATTTGAGTCTTTAAAAAATAAATTAAATACTAAAATAAATTAGTGCTCTTGTCACCTTTCTTTCCAGCCAGCTGTCAAGCGTGTCATGTTACTATAAGAAGTAAATTTGAAGATAACAAATTTTCAATGTACATAAATAGCATTTTGGTTGGAGAGGCATCAGGTACATCAAAGAGTGAAGCGAGAAATGCCGCTGGGATTAAAGCTTGGAATGTATGTATGTGCTTTCAACTTTTATTTTAAAAACTAGCAATCCGTTTGCGGCTTTGCCTGCCTTAACTTCATGGCTATAAATAACTAAGTATATAGTTTGTATGACTGTCTCCTTTCTCATTTAAACCACAAGCTTTGCCTTAATTTACAATTTAGTTGAATTATGAAAATAGTTATCATTTACAGACAATATTTATACACTGAATTGATTAAAGTTTCAGCCAACTTAATAAAACAGTTATTTTATATCAATTTTATTGAACAAAATTAAAAAAATTGTAACTTTTTATTTTATGAACTGATTGAATATGAGCTCATTTTAATGAGCAATAAAAATAAATTAAGGGAAGTGTACTAAAAAAAAATAGTCAAAACTGCGTTTAAATCGGTTTAACCGTTTCTGAGAATAGCGTGCACAAACCCTACAGACAAACAGAAAAAATAATTGTTTTGGGTTCTTCTATTACATTGATAAATGCCCCCAATAATATATTTTTTCGTAACTCTTCCATGTACAGACCGCGATCAGTTATATTTTTATTATATGTATAGACTATCTGTTTAATAAAGCCGTCGTGGTGCAGTGGAACAGCGTCTGACTGTAAACTCGATTGGTTCCGAGTGTTAACAGTTCCACTCGGAGGAATTATATCTATGCTAAAAATATTTTTACGCTCTGGTACCTTATACAAACAGCGGCGTTGAATCCCGCCACTCAACACACCATGTCCCGATTCCGGGCGGAAAGTAAATATAGATATTTAAAGTACTTTAATTTCTCCGCTCTAGTTGTCTTCAAAGCGCGATGTTGAGTTACGCCAATCAACACGCAATATCTCGAAAGCCGAGAACCAAATGTCTTTACAGTATCTCTCTCTCTGTCTCTCAGTATCAGCTCTCTGTCTACTTTGCTATGCAGGAAAGAGGGTGAAACTATGAAGGAATATTTTTTTCTTATAATAAATATTTTAATGGATGGAGAATGTTAACCCCCTACTCTTGTGATCCTTTCGACATTTTCGTTTTTTATGCTATGATAGATAATGTTGTGATATTTGGCTCAGTCATACTACTACACCCAATGTTTCTAAGATGGTTCTTTTTTTGTAAGTTGTATTCACACAATATGAAAAAAATATTTTTAACGCCATGAATTTTATATGCTTGTTGCTTTTTTTTTTTCATTTCTTAAATTTTCTTTTTTTTTTATTTCTTAAATTCTCTGATCATTGGCTGTTATTGTTTAAATGTGTTTTTTTTGGGCCAGTGTGACGGCGTCTGACTATTTTTGAGGCCAATTATTATGTAATCGCACTAGATTTTCTTTCTAAAAACCCACCTCACCACTATGAGGGACAAAAAATGTGTTTTTTTCTAGAAACTTCGCAAGCAAGTTATAAGTGTTTTAATAAAAGAGCAATGGATATCACAAGGCGACAGGATCTCTATGGACGACGTGTCGCGACGGAATGACGAGTTTGGAACTCCTGTTGAAAATAATGTTGCTTTAAAGTAAGTTAAGAAATTTATATTAAACTAGCGGCCCGTTCGCGGCTTCACCTGTGTAGTACAGTATAAAGCTATTTAATATTTTCGCCATTCCGCGCCTCCTTGCTTAAATCACAAACTTTGGTTATATTTATAATTTAAATGGATGTAACTTTTGTTGTTTATTGACCGATTGAACCGATTGAAATGAAATAAACTCAAATTTTAAGGGACCAAAATACAATGGTCTAGACTGCATTGGAATCGGTTAAGCCGTTTCTGACATAAGCGTGCACAATTGCACAGATAAACAGATAAACAGAAAAGAACATTGGAAATCATTAGTTTGGATTCTATTACATTGATAAAGGCACATAATATATTTTTTGAAAACGTATAAAAATTTGAACGCACCGGGATTTGAATATATTTATCAATTTCCTAAGTGTGTAACAAACTTTAAAAAAAAAAGTTACACATCGAATGTTAAGTTTAAGAACGGCAATAAGATTTTTAGTATTTTCTTTTACTTGTAGTTTAATAAATGTATATAAGACGTCAACACTAATAATAATACGCCGCTTTGCGCAAGGTGTCGTCCGCCAACCATTCAATCTGAGACTGTTGAAAATGGCTCTTGGACGTAAGTTATGGCGGGCGAGGAGAATATGATTACGTTACACACTATACACTTACATATATTAAGTTCACATATTTCAGACATTTAGTTCACATATTTAGCGGCACTCGCGTAGGCCACTACGCGAATGACAATTGACATCAGGGGCATCACTCAAAGGCAGTGCCTGGGACTTGTGACACAAGTGTAGGTTTAAAAAGTACCCTTTAAAATGCAGCAACCACCTTCACTGTCCGAGCTTCTCTCTCTAACTGACACTTAATAAAGTGACACAGGAACAAGGCGTCCCGCCTAGTGACAAGCTCAACCTGAGTCAAACGGTAACTGTTCAGCCGGTAGTACACCAAGCGTTTTCCACGCCTCTTGCATCAACAACTCTTCTACACTCATTGGTCTCACCACTCGTTGGTCCAACCAACCATTGGTCCAACCACTCATTGGTCTCACCACTCACTAGTACAACCAACGACCTGACTAATAAGTACGCACTTGATCATTAACAGCCCACTGAAGCTATACTAGATGGTGCTTAACTATAATTAAATTAATTGGGCAGAATGATGAAGATGATGGGATGGAAGGGCGGAGGGCTCGGCGCTGACGCGCAAGGCATCTCGGAACCCATCAAACCACATTTGCAAATGGTAAATTTATTATTACTAGAGACCATCGGAGGCGCAGTGGGGCAGAGTCTAAATATAACGCAATTTGTTGTCGGTTCGATTGCCAACCAAGGAAATGATTATATTGAAATTATTTTGATTTCTCAGCTCTGGTGACAAGACAGTGCGCGGCGTTAGTCAGTCATTCGACACGCAGTCTCTCAGATTGGGGCGAATAGTAAAGAACGGAGTGTCTTGACACTAGTTATCTCTGCCCTGCTATGCCGGAAAAAACTTGATACAGAAAAACCTTTAACCTTTTTTATTTTATTTTTATATAATAATCAGGTAAACAGAGCAGGCTTAGGCAGCAACACATCTGATATCCGTTACCTGAAGAGATCAGGTCAGGAATTAATGAGGAGGTTCCTGTCGTCAGACACCTTCGACGTGGACCTCGTCTTCAGCTCGGAGTTCAGCAAGGAGGAGAGGGCGTTGCTGCACCAGTGCGCGCAGAGAGCTGGACTCGCTTCGAAGAGCTACGGAGATGCTGATAGGTAAGGTTGCGACGGGATGGGTGACCGGTTTTGGGTTGATCGATGTGATACAGATTGTAGGTGTTTATTATATTATTATTTTTTATATATGTTAAGTATATAATAGGAAATAGCATAATATTGAACAACATTTTTAGAAAACGTATAAAAATTTGAACGCAGCCCAATTTGAACACGCGCCTCTTGGAAACCGTCCAAGCGTTTTGACCGCTAAGCCAAGCGTTTTGACCTAGCGGTCAGCCATGCGTTCTAACATCCGACTGAGTCGAAATTCTTATACGCTTATTACAACTTATTTTTGTTGTTAGATCTCTAGAGATTTTTATGAATTTCTGCTTTCTTTTTTGGGGTAACGCAACGAACTACCGCCAACGATTTCTTAGTCCTCGCGTTCTGCCCTGGATTTAAGGAATTCCTCCCCATTACGTGGTGAATGGCAGAACTCAACGCCGTGCTTTGATTTTTACGAGCGGCGAATTGAAAATAATTTAAATATAATCATTTCATTTAATTCACAACCATTGCTTCCATATAAATAAAAATGGAGTAACTGTTTGTAATATTAAAATAATCGCTTTTTACTTAATGCATGTGTATGTATACGCGGTGCATATACCACAATAAAAAAATTACGATATTTTATCTGTCTGTCTGTCTCTTCCGGCTAATCTCTGGAACGTTTGGACCGATTTTGACGGGACTTAGATCACAGATAGCTGATGTGATAAGGAGTTGCTAAGACTACTATAGAATTCCTACTATTTTAGAATTCCTCGCGGGCGAAGTCGCGGACACAGATAATTTAAATTATATAAGTCGCTATCAATTTAAGAAATAACAAAACAAAAAAATATATTGCTAGAATTTGTATAAGAATTTTGATGTAGGCCGTTAAGTAAGAATAATTTAGTTGGCTAGAGTGCTTGGACCGTTTCTAAGAGACGCGGGTTCCAATTCTGCCACTTGTAATTTTTTATACGCGAACCAAATATCATGTAAATAAATTTGGTTTTTTTTGCAGGTTTTTAGTAGTGAAAAAGAAATTGGATCCATTTTCTCTAGTCCGTGCCGTTTTGGAGAAGGGCGGAGAGACGCCTAAATATCAAGTGTTTTTACCTGAAGCCCTAGCAAATTGTAGATGAATTTTAAAAATATTATTAATTTTTAAACTATTGTTGTTTCATTTATCGCTTTGTATGACAATTTAAATTATGTTTTTAGAAAACATTAAAAACTCAAACGCTAGATATTGTATTAATATTGCTATATTGATTATAAAACTTTAATAAAGGGTAATTTTACAAAATAAACACAAAGCATCATCTTCACGTTTTTTCATGCAGTGCCCGAATCCAAGACATTGCGTGTTGAGTGGTAGAAATCAACGCCACGCTTCTGTCTGTCTGTTTCTCAAGAATGCGTAGAGCTATCAAGTAAAAAATCAAACTTCTGTATGCTCTTGCTCTTCTTGTTCTTCCTTGCTTGTGAGGCGTAGATCCTGTTAATTTAGAATCATGGCCTCGTAGCGCATTGTGACAGCGTCTGACTGTATACGCGATTGTGGGTTCAATTCCCACTAGGAGAAATGATTATATTTCAATTATTCTTATTCATACGCTCTGGTGACAAGACAAAGCGCATTAAGTTTCAAGATTAACACGCTAAAACGTGACGATGTAAAAAAAATGTAAGAAGCGAGAACTTACAGTATAAATAAAAGGAGATGCAATCGTGATTGTTTGTGGGTTCGATTCCCACTCCGTGCAATGAACTTGATTTATGTATTTTCATCCCTCTGATTTGGTGAACAATATATAGCGCAGCGTTGAGTTTCGCCACTCCACGCGCTATCTCTAATTATCTCTGACTAAGAAACAAGAAATAACATATATTAACAAAACGTATAAAAAATTTGAACGCAGCGAAATTTGAATCCTCGCCTAAACATTACACATTTTCTGGGCTACTTTTCTATAGAAAAAGTAATTGAAAATCTTCCAGATTCTCAATTTTACAGGTTGGTAAGAAATTCTCGGTAAATAAGATCTAGATTACTGTGACCACTCTATCCCACTGATAAGTAAATAATAAAACATAACCATTTTTTCCGTTTACCTAAAAAAAAAGAAGCATCTGACTATAAGCACAATTGGTTGTGGGTTTGATTCCCACGAGGGGGAAGATTACATTTAAAAAAATATAATTTCTTTGTTCTGATACTTGCATAAGACAGCGCGCCGTTGAGTTCTTGCAATCAACACGCAATTTCGAAAGTGGCGAACGAAATGTCATGTCACTCTGATTAAGATGAAAAAGCGTGAAGATGCATAACAAAAAAGCTTATCAGACAATAGATTTTAATCATATATACCCCTATACATATAACTATAAAAAATCATTAGTATTCCGGAAAGATACATACGGGACTCATAATCAGTTGAATCACAAGCAGGTACAATTACAATTACAATTTAGTATAAAATACCCAAAAAACTTGAAACATATTACTTTTTAAAACTTACTTTCAGTAAATAGTCGTGCCTTGAAATATCGCGGGAATAATACCAATTTATTTTTTTAAAATGGCATCTAAATTGGCATATACTGTAGCTGCATTCTTCTGTCTAGTTTATTTAATAGTTGAAGTGCAGAGTTCGTTTATAAAACCTAATAATGTTCCAAGAGTTGGAAGAAGCAGTGAATCAGAAGGCCCGTTCGATCAAAATATGATGGGTTATGTAATAAAAACTATTCCTAGTAAAAATATTCCGCGAATGGGACGAAGAAATTTTAACTCAGTAAGATTATTTATTATATTGGAAACATTTATTTATTCAAAATAGATATATATTTTTATAGCATCAAAATAATAATAATGTTTTTTTTCTAGGGAAACCAGTTTGATATTCCAAAATTATATCAAGCCGATAATTTTGAATTTTTCAACGGTAAGTTTATTTGTTACAATATAGATCATAAATATTTATTAATATTATTGCATCGGATAAGTATTTTTCTTTATTACAGACGAAGATCTTTTAAAGTTGAACCAAGACCAAGAAGATATTTATGGAAATCACTAAATTCAACATCTAGAATTAACAGCCTCAAAGAGTATTCGACCTTTATTAATGTTTTAAATAGTTTTGTCTAGTCATTTTATGATTTTTGTTTGAAAATAAAAATTGCATGCATTTAATTTTATCTTTTATTTTAATGTTTTCTGAACGATAATAATACATTTATTCGTGTAACGGACTACATGTTAAATATAAATTGTCAATGTCAAAGTACACAAATTGACGTTTTATCCGCCAAAATTGTGAGGGTTCAATTATATTTACTATCTCTCTCTTTCTTGTAGTTAAAACATATAGCCACCTCTTTTTGCAAAATATTGCGCACCTCCCTTCTTTATATGCCTGCCACACCAATTCTTCCACGGTTTTGTGGAAGAATTTTCTTTAATTATTAATTTGGTTCCACATCTAAATTATTTGTGAAATTAGCATAAAAATAAAATGGTGTTAACCGCCGACGTTATATTACCTGAGGACTCAGAATTGGCTGTAGAAGAAGTTAATTTATCAACAGCTACCTTAAGAGCTGGCTCTTTCCATTTAGGAAAATATTGTGAACAAGCTAATAATGTGAGTAAAATCAATATATTTTATATATAATTGTAATTTTTTATTGTTGATTTTGAACGGCTGATTGATTATTATATTTATTATTGATTGCATAACACTGTACAAGTAGGTTATGTTTTGATTTTACTTGGGTAAGTATTATTATTTTTCCATTTATCTATTAGATTGTATTTGTTAAACTTAATTATTTTATTAAAAGTAATGTATTCGAATATATGTAAAGTAACAAGTATTTACAATTTATCATTTGCTGAAGTCTTTTGTAAATAAATCATACTTTAGCTTTGCATTTTGTACCTTTCAAACATTTGTTAAAAAATATAACATATATCACCCTGTAATTAAATAACATTATTATATTTAGTAGCATGTTAACAGTAATATTTAAGATTATCTTCTTATTGAAATTATTTATTTCTTAAATGTTCTATATGTATTATTATTTGAATCATGATTTTAAATCTTGTAAGTTTCAAAATTAAATATACATGTAAAAATATATGATTATTTGGGAAATACTTAACTGTTTTAGGACATGCCCTTTTTTTAGTAATGTTCCATCATGAGGGGTCCAGAAATATCCCCATAATTATTTTACACTTATGTGGAGTTAAATATTTGAAGTCAATTTAGATTATTAGAAATAAAACATATCAATATTTATAAATAATATTAATTATCCATAAAACAATTGATTTGTAGACAGACATGTTTAAGCATTTAACTAATTTTATTTAACAAAAGTGTTAACATTAGACTAATTCAGTATTATTTTTTAATGGAATATTACTCAAAATCATTTATTTCTAAGAAAAAAATAGTTTTTCACAGTGTCTGACCACCATATTCTTTCACCCACCCGGGATTGCTGTAAAGATTAACAGGGTCAACAGTATTAACCACATATTCGAAAAAAAAGAAAAAGATATTATAGGTATATTTCCTTCATTTCTTATTAGCATTCAATTCAAATATTCAAATAACATAAAGCTACAACTGGCTTAGAAAGCAGTTCTGCTGAGAAGAGCTGGCAAGAAACTCAACAGTTGCTCTTTTCAAATACAAAAGTTACAATTTTATCATTTAATACAGTGGTACAAATCATATTACTTCTACACACTTTTAACTTTTAATTATTTGTCTACAGAGTAATAAGCTTTATTTATTAATATTGTCTTTATAGGGGCTTTAAATTTCTGTAGTTGCAAATCTAACATCGATTGTGGAATCTTATTATATATGTGTTTACTCAGACCCATAAAATTCCTTGTTGGAGGCGATATCTTGGTGTTCCAAATAAGGATATTATTTCTCGTCCCTGTCGTATATCAGTCACTCTTTTTAGCATAACACTGGATAAGTTGTAGGACAAACAAAATATTATAATATATATACTGCGAAGCAACTATAAGTATATCTATGTGTAAAAGAACATCTCACAAAGAATCTCGAGCTCTAAGATTATAAATTGATCTCACTGCTCTTTTTGGAAGAATAACTATTGAATTTATGTTTGCGGCACTGCTCCATAATAGCGTTTCATAAGATAAAATACTATGAAAATAACTAATGTAAACTAGACGGGCAGTATCAATGTCAGTTATTTGCTTTACTTTTTAAGCTGAGTTTGTCTGCAAGTGCTTCAGGGTGGGCTTTCCACTGGAGCCTATGATCAATGAACCAATGCTTATACCTAAAAAAACTGTGGGGTCTGTCATTAGGAGGGTTTCTCCTTTAATTGTTAGACTCATATTCTTACTACGGCTTCTTACATTAGGTACAGTAAATTCAATACATTTTTGGCATTGAGTATAAGATTATTCATTTTGAAATGAAACTATTTTAGACTCTCTACCTGTGACCACGGACTACTGTAAAGTGTACGAAACGTCGGGTTCTAAAAATGTATTTTCGAATACCAAAATTATACGCGATTAATCCGGTTAAAATAGTTTCATTTCAAAATGTGTAAGAATTGCGAAAATCAAAGAACTATTATATAAGATTATTAACGTCAAACTAAAGAAGAATACGCGACAATTCACTATTCTCGAAAATATTCACTTCATCATAGTTTATTTTGTTTCTGTCAACTTTAACAGTACAATATCACATAAAATGGTAAATCGTTAATTTTAAGTTTAGAACAAAAATAAAAGGGGACCAAGGGGACCATCTTTGTGGAACGCCCGTCCTCAGGAGAAAACCAGATGATTTTACATTATTTATATTAACCTTCTGGATTCTCTGATTCAGTCTGTAATTTTCCGGATCTAATATGTCTCCACTTGTAAAGCGGTACTATTTTACTACACTTAATTAAATCTGGGAAAGTACTAGGCTGCCAAATACAATTTACAAAATCCTCTATAAGTTTAATATTAGTCAAATGTGTGTGTACCGTGCTGTTGGTCCTGTCCACATAGTGTTCGTTTTGGTTCGTTTCGTTTGTTTCGAAAAGGCGATCAAAGCAGTAATGGAAAGAATTCCAAGAAATCCTGTCCGAAAACAAAAGATTATATGTTTTGTTTTCGGACAGAATGAAGCTTCCCGATTAGTCAACAGAGTACAACGTGGATATTATACGACTTCAGTGATAGTCAATAGCTAACACCCCACAAAATCATCACTGAAGTGAGTTTTGTGATTGAGCCATATTTTTGTGAAAAAGGTATCAAATACCATTTTTGAGAAGGTAGTTAAGCCCCTTAACAACACCATGCTCATAAGCAAGAATGGTTCTTTTAGCAAGACTCGGCGCCGGGTCTTAAGCTCGGTCCACCCAATTTTGGTTATAAACGAACGTCTCGGACTTCATCAGAGCTGAAGACTGGCCATCATCTAGTCTTACTCTAAACGCCATGATAATGTGGAGTCCCTTAAACAATACATTTCATTTATGCAGTGAATAATTTTCCCATAGAAAGAGGGCTGCTATAATTGATAACTGGCCTCAACGTTTAAAGGACTGTATTGCAACCAATGGAGACCACTTCGAATAAGCTTTATATATCTTTAATTTTTATATTAATGTATTAAACTGCAATATAACATTCATTTTCAGGAATTCATGCTATGTCGTTTAGAAGAGAACGATCCACGCAAGTGTATTAATGAAGGCAAAGTTGTGACCGCATGCACTTTGGACTTCTTTCGTAAAGTGAAGAAATCATGTCTCGCTGAATTCAACCAATATGCCCATTGCATTGATAAAAGCTCGGGAGATTTTGGCTTGCAACAGTAAGGAATTTAAATTAATTGACCTGTTTATTTTATATATCCTGATATTTTTTTTGTGGGCAATAAATTAACTGAATGGTAGGAAGGTAAAAAAGAGTATATGAAGTTAAATAAATATGTCAAGAAGTACTGTTTGTAAGTGTGGCGTGCAGACTAAAAGTTTTAATATAAACTTGGGAAATACTTGGGGAAATGGTTTTATTTAAATTATTTACGTTTTTCTGCATTCATGACGTGGAATTGAAAAACAAATAAAATGAATACCAAACTTGTCCTATTATCTATTGGCTTTATGGTGTTGTTTTTTTTTAATTATATATAATTTATAATAGATAAAGGAAGTCTTGTTTACATTATTGAGCTCTGCTTACCTTGCTATGTGAGAAAGGTGAGCTGCTTTTCTTTAACGTTTATTACAACTGACATAATAATATATATAATAAGCTTAACCATTTAAAAAATATATTTATGTCTTTTAAAATTATGGGTTCGATTTCCACTCTGAGGAATTATTATATTCAAATTATTCTGATTTCTCCGCTCTGGTGTACAATACAGCGCGGCGTTGAGGTCTGTCACTGAACACGCAACGATTTTGAGGGAAAGAGGGGGACGGAGTGTCTTGACACTAGGTTCTCTCTGAATACCTTGCTATTAGGGGAAAAGGCGTGAAGCTAAAGAAAATTTAACTCGAATATGTTTAAAAACTCCTTCTTGTACACAATAATAATCTTTATATTATTTCTATCAGTTGCCGTAAAACCCAAGGTGTTTTCGATAAGTGCGTGCTAGAGAATCTAAACCTGGAGCGTCCCCCATTCGGATATTTCTGTGAGGCCCGAGTACATGATACTAAGAGGTGAGTCTTATTTTATTCTTACTTGTGTCCCCGTTGACGCGTAAAATACGCGTTACCATGGCAACGTTTATGTCACTGTGTATGTCAGTAGTGTTACCTTAGGGAAATTATTCAAGTACTTTTTGAAATTAAACTATTTTATTTGGAATAATCGCGTATATTTTTGGTGTTCGAAAATACACTTTAGAAAACCCGTCGAACACTTTATAGTAGTCCGTGGTCAAAGATAGACTGACCACTACCTAGTCTAGTTTAAGAAATTTTCTACAACAACAATATTAAATACAGAAATATATATATACATATATATTTAAATAAGAAAATATTATGAAATAAACATGGAAACGCATACTTTTGTATACTTTTTAATAATAACTCTATTATATCTATTTTGTACAAGTCTAAAAACTAACAAATGTCGTGAATACAAGATTGGTAAAATATTTCATATATTCAGGCCCAAACCACCGAAAGAAGAGAAGATAACCTTCCCAGATGCAACTCCTGCGCTTCCAGACGATGTAGAAAAGAAACCATCTAGATTTGGCTCCAAATTGGCCACTGGATAACCAGATAGGCATTCATACCTTACAATGCCCCAAAACAGATTTTACGTTTTAATATTTATTTACAGCCATTTTTATTACAAAATATTTATTTTATAATTAAAATTAATTGCTGCAAATAATGGCGCCAAAATAGGTGTCATTTACACTGGTAATACAAGTTTTTGTTCGGTTTCAAGTACAGATTATAAATCAATTGTTTTTTTTTATTTATAATGCTTATTTTTGGAGCAATGATTGTAGATAAAAACTATGACTTATAATGGGGCAATGTAAGGTGAATGTACTAATATTCATAGTACAAGCTTAATAATATTTGAAATAAAAAGATACTTCATTTTTTGAATATGTTTTCGTCATTTATCTTTTTGATTAATCTCATTTATTGCTGAATTCATTATATATTATATTTCAAATATTTTTTTTTTTAGTAGTTTAATAAATTGTTAGCATTATTTTGTTTTTTATTTTTTTATTATGGTATACAATTAGTCGAAAGATTTTTTAAATGTTAGCTTCTTACCATAAGGTACCCATCTGCTCGTTTGCTTCCTTTTTTCAATAAAATAGAAACACGAAACTTATTATGCTTCTAAAAATGGTCTATGTTCTATACATCTCTAGAGTAAATATGAGAAGTTTTCTAACAACAAAGTAGTTAAAACTAGAAAGTAAAAATAAAAGTTGCTATTTCTTTGTGGTTAGTTGTTTGTGGTTTTCAATCAAAAAGTAATATTAAAAATGGTTCATAATTTTTTTTCCATTCATACAATCTTCACGCTTATTCCCGCATAGCAGGGTAGTCAGAGAGAACCTAGTGTCAAGAGACTCCGTCCTACACTTTCCGCCCGAACTCGAGTCATTGCATTGATAAGTGGCTGAACTTAACGCTGCTTGGTCATTAATATATAATAATTCCTCTTGAGTGAAAATCGAAAAACTTAAAAATGCAAAACTTACTTTAAAAATGTAATGACATTAAGAAAAACAAAAATACAGACTAGTATTCTTGTCTAGTGTTTATACATTCAAAGAAAAAAATATTTTTTTGTAGAAATGATTAAAATATTTAATAAATAGCATTCTCTCTTGCCAAACGATTATTCGTAGAATAATCTTTGGGTATCACAAATTTGTAAAAATCTCTCTACAGAGATGGTGACAGCAAAGATAAATTGTAATAAGACTATAAGAATTTCGAGTTAGACAGATGTAGAATACATTGCTTAGCGGTCGGACGGCTTCCAAGAGGCGCAAGTTCGAATCCCGCCGCGTTAAAATTTTTATACCTTTTATAAAAAGGTTTATCATTACATTTTTATAAACAATTACTTATTGACTTATATTACTACTCAGAACTAGAGGAAAATTGAAATTACGCTAAGCGAGTTATTTCTATGCTGCTTATTTATACAATTACATTAACACTTATTATTAAAAATACAATACATAAATCTAAAAACATTTTATTTTACAGTCATGTTCATATGTAAGTGTTTTATAAGATATTATATTATAAAACACCTACATTCATCAGGTGAAGTGCAGTGGGAGCTGTCGGTGTCGTGAAATAGCTACCACTGCGACACTAGTGTGTGCATGGTAGTTCATGCAGCTGCATTTTAACTGATTTACAGTTTACCACTACACCGGTTTGCTGGTTAGACCTTGAGCACCTGGTGGTTTAGTACCTTCAGGGCTGCCTGCCTCCCCATCTCTGGCTGGTCAGAGATTCTTTCTCCTTATCTGTAGATCTTTTGGCCCTGGTGACACTGGTGTTTTTAATAGAAAGGGAATGGACTGCCCTTTTCGAAGAGTATATACCGCTTACGCCGTACGAGCGATATTCCCCATATCTCTCTTAGAGCGTAAGCGATGTCTCCTGGACCTGGAAGGGACTCCTGTGAGTACACAGTAGGTCTTGATTAATGCTGATGGTTTGTGACGGTCTACGATAGAACATGTCTAAGAGGTTATGCCGGTCTATATAGGATAGCTGGTTTACATGTCCGAATAAAATATTTTTTTTGAAGAATTGACTGGATTGCCAGCATTGAAGCCAAACTGCTAATTTTACTCCTAATCAGATTCCCTATACATAGCGACAGCCTCTCCTTAAGTTTATTGGCCATTTCCGCTGTGGTGTTGTGTAGTGTGGGTTCAAATTATTCCACTATCCAAGTTGGTTTAACACATCCAGGAACACTATTAATTCATTGCATGTTAGGTACCTCTCACATACCTGGCGGAGTGGAATCCAGAGTGCTGACTCACATGTTCGAGCATTCTATCTTCCAACATTATCCGCATACATTTGGCGTTAACTATTATTGGATCATTGATAGGTTATTTTTTATGGCGGCTTCTGCCTGCTTGAGTTTTATTTCGAGAATCGAATTTCCATATCGGGAAGCCTGCATGCATCCTCGCAGGTACTGCTTGCTTACCTTCACTTGCTTGGTGGCTCTGAGGACGGCAAGAAACTCAAGGAAAATGTTCTTGTAATGATATTTGTGCCTTCTATTTGGTGCCAGGTTTGGTAGTTGTAATTGGCTAAAGGGATCTGGAGCCAATTAAAATATTGACTTTCCGGTCGTCACTGCCAGCTGCCAGGATCCGTATCGTTCCAACTGGAAGACCACGCAGTTTGGATGTAGACTGAACTTTTCGTTGCTGGTTTCCTTTCCTCCCTCCCATCTTGAGGGCTCCTCTCAGTTTCCCTCGATCTTTCTACCATGAGATCTGGGCGCCTTCAATGCAATGTAAATTGCTGGTAATGGTATTCAAGTCCTCCAGCAAATCAAATTAAAAGCAATTTTATATTTATTATCAATTACGTAAATAATAAAAATATATATAAATATTAAAATAATGAAAGTAAGTATAACAAACTCAGCTTTATAATATAATTTTATGGCAGTTTGTTTTACAACAAACATTGAAAACCGTAAGTGTATACGAGTTATTATGAAGACAATTAAGTAATGTTTCAAGTATGTCAAAAACTCCAAACCACAAATGTCTTAAAAGACTATAGTAGTTTCATGACTAGGAAAAATTATTGTTTAAAATTGATTTAAAAGTGACCTACTTAAATATTTTTTTACCATATAGGGAATATAATATAAAGACATTGAAAACCAATAATATAATTTAAAACAAACATTCTAATAATAGATTTGAATCTATTATATGAATGTGCTTAACTATGTAATTTTATTGAGCAGTTATTAAAATAAATGTTAATAAAAAAATTACAGAAAAATTTAAAAAATGTCTTGTTGCATGCTCAGCTATGTCAAATTTAAAAAATAGATTTAATTCTTCAAAAAGGAAGTATCAAGTGAAGCTTCTTCAAAATGTGTCAATACCTGAAAGTAAACATAAGTATGAATAAATATGAAACTACATCTATTTTTCTGTATTAGTTCGATTCTAATATTCTTCTGTGCCATAGTTTCTACAAGCCATTGCTAACCACCCTTTTTTATAAAAGGAATTCTATAAAGATGTACGTCCTTATTGATTTTGTTTAGCAGCTTTTTTGTTGCAGCAGCAGTTGTTGTTCTGTAATATGCATAGGTACACTTAAATTTATGCCTACTACTCATTATAACTTACCTTGTATTTGGTAGTAATCTCACCTTTCCTTATTGGAAATGGCATTAAGGGCCGCAATTATTAAAAAAAATCCTAAAATAAATCTTGGAACACTCGATAATTCACTTTAAATTCATCGTCACTTATTGCAAATGATTTATCTATATCAAACGCTCGTTTCGCCGTTGTTGCAGTTCTAATTTATGTGCGTTCCTCAAAACACCATATATAAGACCTAAGCGTGCCATATTATTATAATTTTTGTTAAAAACGTACATATAATTTCAAAATAAGTTATTTCACTATTAGACAAAGAAACGCGAAGTTCAATATTAATACGGAGCTGTAAAACAGCCACAAGAGTACCAAATAAACGTCATTACGGTTTATCCAATTTCATTTAGTAATTAGTTACACTCATGTTTTGTTTTAAATGTTGGTTTCCAAGAGTACGCCGAAAACACGTGAAATTGGACTAAATTGGACCGGCATACCTAAATAAAACGTCTAAATACTAAGAAATCCAGCTCTAATTTATGAAAATACAAACTCTTGTAAGCTTGTACGTTATCACATAAAAATAAATATCCATGATTTCATCCAATATAAAAAGGTTTATTGGAAGCTCCAGTCATAATTATTAAATACATAAATAAACAGTTTAAAAATAAAGAGTATAAAAATATTATACAATAACGAAACTAATGTTTACAATTTTTTTCAAATGTTTCATATTCTATTTGTCTTAGCTTAAAAAACATTTATAGGGCAACTGATGACATTGCTCCATTTTTTGCTTATGAGATACAGTTAATTCAATATTTCCATGAAAATTAGAAACTAAAACCAAGTTACACCGTCTCATTTCCCACATTTATTATATAAATTTGAATATTAATAATCATTGTCGCTTCTTTTAATTTATGCATCATCAGTTGACTTGAATATACAAATGGAGTTGTGGAAAATGATGCAACTAATGTTAAAGTACTTATCAACCATGGTAATCACAATTTTAAACAAAAACAGCTATCAGATCAGTTGTCTAAAAGAATTATTCATGACGATGGTAACTTAAATTCCATAAAAATATAAGTGTGAAAATGGAAAGTTCAAGATTAAGAATATCGGAGATGTAAATTGGTGCCATCTGCCAAGTTATAATACTGAAATATATTAAACGAACTAACGAATAAACAAATCGAATTTCAGGGTTTGGCGTAGCTACAATGTATGTGTATTAGTTATAATATCTAATTGTCTATGAGATATGAGTAACTTTATATTTTTGTGCTCTGTGTATTTATAAAATACTAATAAAAACTAGGTAAGTTCTGAATGACACAACTCTAGATTGTGTCCAGTCGCGACTTCACGCCGCGGCTGGTTTGCTTAGTATAGGGTTTCCCCTCCCCCGCCCGTTCAACGACGCAAGCCGAAGTCCTTGCCCCGCAGGGGGCGCCCGCCCTTGCGATCGTTGACCCCTTTTCTCAAGCAGCCACACATGCTTGTACTTCGCAGGGATTGAGCACCC
Source organism: Podotricha telesiphe (assembly GCA_038994665.1). NCBI lineage: Eukaryota > Metazoa > Arthropoda > Insecta > Lepidoptera > Nymphalidae > Podotricha > Podotricha telesiphe. The sequence goes on along the minus strand of JAOYRR010000443.1, from coordinate 106,948 downwards.
TCTTCCCTCATCCCCCCGGTGTCGCTGTCAAGACCAGTAAGGTCAACACCGTAGCAACAACGTCCAAAAAAAAAAAAAAAAATGAATGACACAAAGTAATTCTTTATCTATGCGAGTGTTGGTATTTGGCACTAAGTCTTTAATACTATATTAAAAAAAAAAATTATTCCATCTTGAAATTTAAGCTTAGCATGGTCTTAGCATCTTCAATTCTATTTCTTCAATCAGTTATTAATATAACGCGGCCGAGGTGTGAATGGGGATCTTTATTTCTTCAAAAAGATTATAATTAAATTAATATCTGTTATCTCAAATCTGACATATTGAAAAACATGGCGAGCGGTGAAGTCGAACTCGCGCAATCTGCTTCTCAAGGAGGCGATACTATATTTGCAAAGATATTGCGGAAAGAAATTCCTGCTAAATTTGTTTATGAGGACGACCAGGTGATTATGCTTAAATTTAAAATGTTATATATAAATATGTTCTAAAAATACCGGCCGGTAACCATAAGAAATCAGTTATTTTGTCCATACAAATCAAAAGATAACTGTATCATGTAATACAATTAATAAAAGAATATAAAAATGTATAAAAGTTTGTAACAGTTTTTAAGAGGTGTGGGTTCATATCCTGCTGCATTCAAATTTTTATATGTTTTCTAAATATGTCTTTTTTTATATAAAATGTAATAGCTACTGCTATTATAGTAAAAAGTAATAAAATTTATAATCATTTTATTTATTAAATGTTTATTTTGTACATGTTCTAAACATCTAATAGTTTTAATGGGATTTTTTTTAGTGTGTAGCATTCAATGATGTGAACCCACAAGCACCAACTCATATTTTGGTCATCCCTCGGAAACCTATTTCTCAACTCTCTAAAGCTGAAGATGTAGATGAACAACTTTTAGGTACAAGATACAAATTTTATAGACACAAATCTTATTATATTTTAATTTTTTAAAGAAACTAACTAATTTACTTTTTATCTCTTAATTTGGTACTTTCTGTATCACTCCTTATAACTTGGTACTTTGTATCTAAGTGGCTAATATATTTCGTTCATATAAAACAATTTGTACCAGCTTACCTTTTGTCAATAAATTTATATGATTATTTAATAATGTAACAAAACCACTACAAATATCAATTTTAATTGATAAAAGGAAATTTAGATGTTTTATATACAAACTGTTGTGAGAGGCCCTACCTTTCTATACAAAAATTTGGTTCATGCTTAATAGAGGTAAAGATGTTTTATAAAAGTTTGGCATTTTATCACTTGATGTCACCACTATTACCAATTACAAGTTATTAACTATGCAAACTTTTTTGTAAACTAAACAAAATATTAATGTTATCGTCAAAGGTAAAAGACAACAGATAGAACAAATTCAGAGATGTATCCAAAAACAGAAATATGTCTAACAAGATTAGGAAAATATTTTTATACTATGCCTTTATTAAAACGGTTATTTTAATATAACAAACAAGACACTTCAATTTTATTTATTTGTATAGATATATGTGAAAAATACATGACTTAATATGGCTCTTTTTTCAGGACATTTGCTGGTAGTGGCCCGCAAAGTGGCGGCTGAACAAGGTTTGGACAAATCTGGTTTCCGCCTTGTGATAAATGATGGTAAAAATGGTGCCCAAAGTGTCTACCATCTGCATGTTCATATTCTTGGTGGCCGTCAGATGCACTGGCCTCCTGGCTAAATTATATTTGTAAGTCAGTGCTGTGATAAAGAAATAAAATGTGAAACTTATGTATTTGTTTTTTTTTATATAAGCAAATTATTACTACTAAACTAAGAGTATTCATATATTGTATTTTTAAATATAAATATGTTGTATTTATACATTATATTTTTAACATACTAGCGACCCGATCGCAGCTTTGCCGGCGTGAATAATAGCGATAGCTGTTTCGTATTTTCGACGGCATTTTCATAAAATAATGAAATTTCTAGAAAAACTTATTGCAATACGTTTATCCAGGAATCTCATAGGCATAGGCCTATGTTCATCGCACGACCCCGAAACATATCTATGTCATCACAATCGGTTCAGCGGGTTGGCCGTGATGAGGACATATTAGTATGGATTATCCCTTTGAATACTGTTATTATCGATTAAGGTTATGTAATTTCATAATTTATATAGTATGTACACATAATTATTATGTTGTGGCCGTATTGCAAAATTTATTTCTTGTATGTAAATAACAAATTAAATTAATTTGATTAAATAAACATGCTTAATAAGTATTTTATATGTCGCCCTTATAAAGGGTCCATGTCATGACGATCAGGTTGATTTTTCCATCCTTTGTGTCGTCCATCATTATTTGGAGTCGGGTCTTCAAACTCAACTGTGCCAAAACGTGCGGTCCTAGGTGGTGGGTTCACGCAGTTCAGCTTTCTTAAGTTCTAAGACCACCAGTTCACAGGTCTAGCCTATTTGTTTTTGACTCTATTTGTTTTTGACTCTGGTAAATTTATTTCCATTATATGATCTTCTTCGGGTCTTTTCGCATGATAATTCCTTAAACAAAAAATACCTGTTTACCTTATTCAGAGTTTTGTAATCATGTGAAGCACCTTGGTTTTCATCATTATTTAAAAAAAAAGAACATATTGTTTGTTACTGAACTGAAAAAGAGTAATATATTTTTGAACCATTTTTTTTTTAAAGCGCTGTCTGTTCACACACTTAGAAAACGTACGCATACGTTCTCTAAATATATGTTTTTCAATAAGTAATATACTTCATATTAAATAAAGATTTTATTATATGTTTTCCGTTAACCTGTTCAATTTTCTTTACAATAGTATATAGTTTTTTTGACAGGCTTTATTTTCTACTATTTATCAGTTACATGACTTCCCTTGAAGTTATTTAATGTAAGGGTAATATAATTATTCGATTTTGTCAATAAAAATTGATATTTGCATATTTTGCTTTTATTTAATTGCTAAAATAATGCGGATGATGCTACTGTTTTAAGATCTGCCGTTATTATTATCTGCCCTTATTTTTTTAATTAACAAATACATTGAAATTAACTAAAGGCTGCTACTGTCTGTGGTATGACTTTTAGAATAGATTGAATGTTATGACTTTTAGAATTTGGCAACACACCTCTACCGCTACTAACTGCACTTACAAATAAACATTAAACAAAATTGTTTTGATTTGATTATATTTCCTAAATAAATATCAATATGAATGTAAATCAGATTATTGGCAATATCTTCAGTAACTTCCAGAAAAGTTTAGACGAGGAGCAGGAATTACGTGAAGTAAATAGTAAATTTACCTTTTTTGCTGTTACCATGACCATGTTAATTTATATTAGTTATTGAATCAACTTAAATGCTTTCAAAAATAATATTTTCATCTATCGTGAATATGTACAATTTATGTCTTTTTTTAAACAATTTAAATTTTTAGGTTATACGCAACATTTGCAAAGAAGTGGATCAAATATCACGACAAATTACAACCGTTCTGCAAGTAATACACCATAATGAAGCGGCCAGTAAGTTAATTATTGAAACTACTTTGTAAATAAATATATATATATATATATATATATATATATATATACTTCGAGCAAAACTACTCTAGGTTCACTGCCGGTTCTTAAATTATATTGATTGCCTTCATATAAACATAAATAAAAAATGTATTTTACTAGTAAGCTTAATTAAGACATATTTAGAAAACCCGTTGTTCGAATCCCGTTGCGTTACCATGTTTTTCAATTTCATAAGTGTGTGATTATTAACACTTTAAAATGTTAAAAACATTTAATAAATATCATTCTCTTTTGTCAAATGATTGTTTGTAGAATAATCTTTTGGTGATATTACAACTTATATATGTTGTTAGCATCTAGCGATTTTTACAAATTTCTGCTACCAATATATTATTCTATGAGCAATTCTTTGGCCAGAGAGAATCCTGTTTATTTAATATTCTTTTAACATTGTTTTTAAAGTGTTATTCAGACACTTAGGAAGTGAAAACATATTTTTAGAAAACAAAATATTGAAATTGGGGTTTGAACCTTCGCCCCTTGAAACTGTCCAAGGACTCTGAGAGAGAAAAGTCAGAGTGCTTGGACTTTTTTCTCATAATGTTTTGCATTTCCTTTATGGCTCCGCTAGGTGAACACTACAAAGCACAATAAACTTTTTTATATCTAATTGAAGAGAATGTACCATTACTGAAACTTTTATTATAATTTTTATAACAGTAGGACCTGCATGCCTGCAAGCACGTGAGTTATTGGAAAAAGCTGAGGAAGGCTATGGTAGACTCAAAAAAGCTGTGCCACCCACTGATTATTATAAGTATGGTATATTATATTTTATTCTGTTATTATGAATTATAATTTTGTATTCATAACAGTTGTTATCAGTATGTTTTTTATATTGAACTCATTGACATAAAAATAATATTATTGTACAAATTAAATAACGAGTGTAAATGATGGTATATCATTGAATTCATTAGAACAGGGTAACCAGAGCAACTGTAGTTTATATGAGTGAAAACTTGTGATGCTGAAAAAAATTATATATTTTTTAAATAAATAATTTCATTACAGATTTCAAGATCACTGGCGTTATATGACTCAACGCTACTGTTACCTCATATCTCTGATAATTTGGCTTGAAAAGGGAATTTTGGCTCAACATGAAACTGTAGCTGAAATTTTGGGTGGTACGTGTATTTATTTTAATATTTTTAAAATATTTTTCACACACTTCAGGGATATATATCTAAGAGAAACATGTTTTGCTATGTTTTAATATGTATTAGTTTTACTAATATACCAACAGGATTTTATAATAGGATCCCAGAACATGTTCGTAATTGTTCTATATCACAATTTAAAATAGTTGTAAAATGACATTTGTGTGTTAAAATTTATTACCTAATTAATGATTTTATAAATGATAACACACCTTCCGAATAAAACATGTCCACTCTAATAATATCAATCACACAATAAATAATTATACATTTGTAAATTGATTTGAAAATATAAAGGAAGCCTGCTGAGTTGTTTGGGACGGTTCATTATATAATTTAGGATTAAAAAAATTAATCATGTAGAAGCGAACTGTCCCAAAATCTTAAAATGTCAATCATATATATAGTTGGTAGGTGGAGAATTTTAATATCTATCTCTAAGCTTCTCTCTGGCTAGGTTAAAATTAATATAAACTCGTCTTGTATGGAGACATGTAATAAGTATTAAAATTTTTATAATAATTTAAAATCTAGTGTCGTTGGTACGCATGGAGCCGTCATAATTTTTTTTTACGTACGGTTTTCAACGGTATATGCGTTTTGGGTGCGCTGTTTGTTTGTTTGTACAAAGCAATGTTGCCATTTATCTCCATAACTACTAGTCCGATATCGATGGGATTTTCAGTGATAAGTTCAGGTTTAATTGGTTCATCATGTTTCATAGATATGTTTTAGCGTGACAACTCACCTGGGGGCACTTTTTTCAATTATCATTCACCAGTGTGGGTTTTTTGAAATGTTTAATTTCGCTTTTTATAAATATTGCATTTACAATGGAATATTAGTTTAAGTGCACTAAATAATATTCTCATTTTTAAATATAAACAAAAACAATACATATAAAAATATACAAAAAATTACTTCCTACGGCCGTAATGTTCCAGCCATTGGCTTCGACCGTCTGTGTTTCGACATAGCAGCTATGTCTTTTTAGTAGTAATCTAAATATCTAGTACACTTTTTGTTTTTTTAACGAGACTTCCATCATCAATTACAATAATTACTTTGGAGATAGAACTCTTAATAAAAGATTACCATATATACTTACTTAATTATAGTATTTTGAAAAAAATAAATAAAAAGTAAAAGAAATAGTCCCCCTGAGTTTCTTACGCCGTTTCTTCTCAGGTTTGAGGCATTAACTTTGTGTGAACCGGTAGTAAATTGTTTGACGTTCAAAAAATGCTCAGGCAGTATAAACAGTTTTGTAGCACTGCAAAAAAATATTTTGTAAAATTTTGATGTCTAATAATTAAATAAATAAAAAAATATATATTTTTGAGAATAATTTCACGCACGCACTAATCGGTCTTTTAGCATTAGTATTATACCATTAGTATGCCAATTAGCACATATATATCTGTCACTGATAATAGACCGATCCGAGTAGAGCAAAGCCCAGCTGCTTTCATGACCGGACATAAGATTTTACACTTGGTCTCAACTTCCATGTCCACAAGGCTACGGTAAGGTATTTTCACCTCTGTGTACGCAAAGGTTGTGTCGAAACAAATATTCAGTGTTAGCAAGATGAAAACAACCAGAGACAATATATCCTTAAGGACTCCTTAGGAATCAGGATGATAACATATCTGACAAATGACGGTTGTGGTTTTTTTAATGTCTCTGGTACTTCTTTATCTTGATAATGACTAGCGGGCAGCTGGCAAACAAGCATTGGGCAAGGGCAGCTACTGCAAGCCTGCAAATAGAATACATGCGAGCAACAAGCAAGCAGACAAACCGGACGTACAAAACCTTCAGTTTGCACAGACAAAGCCTTCGGTTTCTGCAAAAGTATCCTAAATGTGTAGCAAATATAAAGAGGAAGCTGTGTCGACAACCGGCCTCATTTCTATGCACTTCTTTCAATTTCCTACGCCAGTTTCCTTTGCTCGACTACCCACACTTACGCGAGCACACATAGTGTCATTACACATAGTAAGTTTAGTATTTCATCAGCACTTTATAATATTCTTTTTTTTATTTATAATTATCTACATTATCTTGGGATAGGATCTACAAACATAAAGTCACCCTAAAGGAGCTACGCCTGATAATTCACGGATACTGAGGTTAGGCACGACATAGCCACACGACAAACTGGTCAAAACTTAATATTTTGGCCGAAATTGGATGAATCCGACCGAGGGTTCGGTATCACTAAAATGAATTAACATGGATTTATTCGCTATTAGAACGTTACGTACACAGAAAATGTTTATTGCAAATAATAATAATGTTTAATACTTGATATACATTGAGATTTCATAGTCTTATGCCCTTTTATTTGATTGTTTAATTGATATTAAATATTCCTATATTTAATTTATATTAAGTAATAGTAAAATCGAATATATTGGCTTAAGGGATGTCCTTAAAATGCATCAACACTCATTAGCTATTTTATATCAACATCGAAAACCGTTTTCAAATATCGATATGGTAAACGAGAATTAAAACATAACCATAAACTATTATTTTTTTTTAAAAAAATAACCGTTAAAGTAAAAAAAAGATTTTCCTTCACGCTCATCTCGGCTTAGATCTAACAAAAAATTTTTTTTGTAGTGAATGATTAACTTTTTTTCTCATTTAAAAATAACCAACTAAAATTTTAAAATGTACACAAATAGTGATAGTCTTTTTATATTAAAATTTTTGATTAATACATAATCTATTATCGTTGTATTTACTGTGTTTCACAAAATAATAGTTTATTTCCTATTTATAAAATGTTATTAGCTTCAAAATATTTAAATTAAAAAATTATGCAAAATTTAAAATTTATTTTAATTATTACATTATATTGGCATTATTATTTAGTGTGTAATACTCATGGAGAACTATTTGCAAAACTCATATTCGCTTTATCTGTTTTCATACAATATAAAGCATGACAGTTAGAAAGCGAAGCAACGAATTATTAATAAAGTGCATCGTTTTGTATTTTCACAGTTTTCAGTTTTCACTGCGATATAGTTCTTATATCTCAACCTCGTAACCTTTTTTTGTGTACTTATTTCATATCGCTTATGAAAATTTATTTATCTATACTCGTATGATATGATGAGATATATGCAACTACATTAAACATTAAATATTGGGAGTAATTTTTTTTTTATCTTAGTCTTTTAAGAATATTTGGTTAAAATTAGTCAATTCAAAATTTTCTATTTACTTATTTACTAGTGACCCTGCGTAAACTATATGACTAAACTATTCAGTTTTTTTAGCCCTCACGCGTTCTCACACAAACTTTACTTAAATTACAATTTAAATAGTTTTAACTTGTTTGTTTATTGAAGCAATTGAAATGAAATAAGCTCTAAATGTAAAGGGATGCTTACTATAATACAATAGTCAAAATGGCATTTAAATCGGTTAAGCCGTTTCTTAGGTTAGCGTCCAGAAACAAACAAACAGAAAAGAAAATTAAAAGTAATTATTTTGGGTTCTATTATATTGATAAATATTCCGAATAATATTTTTTTGGTATATCTTCCATGTACAGACGGAGATCAGTTACATTTTATTATAATGTATATATTACCAGAAGCGATTAAAGTATCTTACTACCATATTAATTTATTGACTACATTGTAGTCACTATTTTGGCTTTAATGGCTTAAACATAAGATACTTACTTGATATTTTGGTCAATTCACAAAATGTCTTTATAACTTGTAGCCTATGTGTTATTCTGATGTATAAGCTATATTATTGAAAAGTTTCATTAAAATTCATTCAGTAGTTTTTACGTGAAAGAGTAACAACCTCACAAACTTTTGCGTTTATAATATTAGTAGGATAATTATATTTCACGATATCTACGGCACTTGGCACTTTCTTTTTTTTTGTCGAAATTCTCAACAAGAACGTATATACTAAACTTGACTCCATTTTTTCACATTAATGTTTTTGACGGAATTAAGATAACCCTTTGATTATGTAAATTATCTTTTATCCTCAACACAATCAAATGTTAAGATAGTTGACTACTTGTAAAGTCAAATATTTTAGAAAACCTATAAAATTTTAACTTAGCAGGACTTAAAGTGTCTCTAGCTTCTGCTGCCTGCGGCTTCGCTCGCATATTCAGATAGGATAGGAAGAATTATTTTATTAAAATTATTTTCATTTTCCCAGACTAAGTTGGACGTTGGACGGAAAGCGGTGAACGGAGTGTCATGACACAAGGTTGTTAGTTTATTTACGTGTGACATAATCGATAATGCCCAAAAATCATGTTTTATTTAACAATTTAATTATTTACGCATCGGGTCTAAAAATATCAACGGATTTATACATTATATACTTGTGTTTTATCTAATTTCATCTAAATCTGTTTCTGCATATATTTGTAAAGGATCTAGCGACCCACACTGCTTTGCCTGTGTACACTACACGACTGTAACTATTTAGATTCGCCCACCCCATGCTTTCGCATTTAAATCACAAACTTTGTTTAAAATTATAATTTAAATTGTTGTAAGTATTTTATTTATGAAATAATTGAAATAAAATAAACACTAGATGTTAAGAGAAGTTTACCGAAACAAAATAGTCAAAACTGCATCAAAATCGGTTAAGCCGTTTCCGAGATTAGCGTACACAAACGCACAGACAAACAAACAGAAAGAAAAATTAGGCATCATTTTAAGGTTTCTATTATATTGATAAGTGCCCCCAATACTATTTTTTCTCATATATCTACCATATACAGACAGCAATATATCTACAAAGTATAATTTTCTTAGAATCCATTGATTAGGAGTAGGTGTACAAAATATATCTGGATCCGATTATAATATGATTTGAATCAGCTTGATAGCGCTTATTGTGATTATGACAGACGACACGAGACAGTCGTATAAAATTCCTTATGACTCACATTCAATTAAATTATATTTTATTAATTTTTTTTTCTAATTAGGTATCGAAGGTTATTTAGACAATAGATTTATGCTATGGCATTTGATATAGATTAAAAATGCGTATTAAAATATATATTTAATATGCAGATGTGAATATAAAAATGTTTTCAACTTATTAGGATTTATTACAGCTATATGAACTTAAAGTTTTAAATTATCATCATTAGATGATCAGTGGGCTAAAAAAAATTGCAGATGGTGATTAAGAAGTAAGAAAAAAGAGCCAAGATCGTAACTAAATTATATATTTCCTCTTATATTTATTGAATATATTAACTTGTTTTACTTTTCATCGTTGGAACATTTCGAATGTTCTAAAACATTTTGTACACTGCAAATTTAATTTTTATATTAAAATAGACTTTTGTAATTACTTTTGTTTTGTCGAATGAAAGACCGACTCGGAATGCAGTTCTGATGAGAAATGCCGACGACAAATTCAAGAGTAGCTCTTTTCAAATATAAAGTTACAATTTTATAATTTACAATAGTACCTACCCTACATTAAATCAATAGGTAAATATAATGTAAATGAAAAGTATTATATAAATTATAAAGTATGGTTTTACCCAGATTAGGGGATTTGTACCATGTATATCAACAATCTTCCGTTTTGGCTTAGTTATTGATGTATATCTCAGTAATTAATTACCTAATTTTTAACCTAACCTAATAAGATTATATTTTAATTTTTTTATTATATATTAATTATACTAGTTGGTGCTTGCAACTTTGTTTGCGTGCCGTACTATTCCTATATCTGACCTCCGCCGTTTATTCATAAGCTGACTATAATAGATTTTTACAATATTTGTTATGTTATGTGTGCCGTGTAACCGGTGAATTGCAAAACTGTCAATTGTTCAGTAGCAAACATTTTTAAATGGATTATAATATAACACCAAGATATTGGAGTTACATTAAAAAAAATAGCATTAAAAATATATAAAGCTTATACAAAGTGTTCTCCATTGTCTGCAATACAGTCCCTTAAACGTTAAGCCCAGTTTAATAACAGCACGCAATCTTTCTATGGGAAAATTCTTCAATGTCAATCGGGTGACCTCTATTTGCGTATCGCTTAAGTAGTTGATTTTTTTTTTTAATTATCAGTTAAAAAACGGCCAGTGCGTGTCTAATAAACTGCAAGGCCTAAGTCATCTTTTAAACGCGCAACATGAATGTAAATCTTCGACTCACGAGATAAAATCTTTCGCTTTCGCGCAGGATTCTTTTTCTTAAGAGCACTATGTGGACGGCCAGATCTTTTTGTGTCATAAACACAGGAGGTTTCATTGTACCTATCAATAGTCCGATATACAAACATCTGACTAATACGGACCGTATGAAGGATTTTCAAAATTGTACGTATATTTTACAATATATCGGCACGAAAATAAGAAAACAATAAACAATCATAAAATGACAAAATCCAAATTCAAGAGTAATATTTTGCTTATTTTTATTTCTAATAGTATTTATGGCCAAATAATTTCAGTTGCATGCAAAAATGTCCGGGCAAATATATTCTTTTGATGGACTAAGGTTCAAAGTTATGAAAAATTACACTCAAATATGTCGTCATAGAATTCTTAACCTACGCAATCAACATATCTAATTCAGAAATTCTTTACTACCAATTGTAATTAGTTATATCAATTTTCGCTTCAGCAGAACTATCCGACTTGCGGTTGTGGTTAACTCATTAGAAACAAAGATTATATATATAGCAGTTGAAGAAATAAAATTGGAATATAAATAAAAGTAAAATTTACATCAACGCCTGACACCCTTCAGCGATATCACTGCAGCACGTAGGCGAGGCATCTATTCCATAAACTTTGTAATTCTATCTTGAGGTACCGCATTTTTTTATATAATAACTCTATACGTAGCACAGTCCATAAGCCCTTCAATTTTAAAGATTAGACTAACGCCTTTCTAAGAAAATACTCCCCAAAACGAAATGGTGCATTTACCGTGTATTACAGTTATTTGTTATCGTAAATCATTTGTTGTCCCTTTTGGTCACCGAACTTACCTTCTTCTTTCATTCTGAAACAAATTAATTTCAGTTTCGTCTTTGGTATTTTTTCGCGAATTAAAATCTGGCCTTCTTAATTTTTTTACTGATAAGTGGGTTTTTAACTCCGGTATGTCCAAAAAGCTCCGAATCTGTAAGTGTACTAAATTTGCGTAATTAATGTGCGATGTTTTCAGTATTCTTGTTTACGTCAGTGCCTTCCTTTTGATTAACTTATCGACACGGTTGCTTGTTTTTCTAGGTCTTTCAGGACAATATTTATATTTAAGGTCCGAAAAGAAGACGTATAAAAATTTGAACACATTGGGATTTGAACGCGCACCCTTTGAAAACCGTTCAAGCGCTCTGACCGCTAATACCGCTTTATACTTTTTCTAAATATATATTTTTTAATTTCCTTAGTGTGTTAAAAGATAAACGCATTAATACTGTACAAATACCTCAAGATATAACATAAATGACCGGCGTTTTTAATGTTTTGTTTTCAACCTTCGCCAATACTTCTGACCAATCATCACCACCAACTAATTCTGATGTAACAATAGGCGGCATTGCTTAAAAGGACTTAATTTGTACAAAAGAGCCAAATATGATGGCATGGCACCATATTTCATTTCTAAATGTGCAATGTTTTTTTGTTTATATTGACAAAAGTGACCAAAAAGAAAATATTCATATCATAAACCTACTTATTTCTATTTTGTCAATTTTTGCCAAAACATTCGAAGCATTTTATTTATCCTTTGTTAAGAAGTCACACAAGATACATTTTTGTAAACGAATAACATGGCTTTATTCAGTATCGGTCTACAAGTACTAACTTAGTTACAAACCAAAACGAGATTATAGATGCTGTCGACGTAGTACACAACGTACACAAGCTAATGCTATATGAATTTTGGCTTCAAATGCCTTACATTTGAAATCTTAGAGCATTTGCGCCACATTGACATCAATATATATATATATAGAGTTCTTTTTGTACTGTTGTATTGTAATGTTTTGAAGAATAACTTATTTTCTAGTAAGCGCCGTGGAGGAGAAGGAGGGTTTTCATCTTGACATCGAAGACTATCTTATTGGGCTTTTGAATCTCTGCTCGGAACTGGTAAATAATCTTATTATAATTATTTTATTAATTGTTTTTAAAGAACGTAAAGACTAGAAGAGACTAATAACAAGCCTCGAGGTCCGTTATTTTTCATGAACCCTCGTGTATTGAATGGTGAAATCTTAATCTATACTAATATTATAAAACCGAAAGTAAATTTGTCTTTCTGTCTATATGTAATGTTATAACGGCCAAACCGCTGAGTCGATTGTGATGAAATTTTGCATAGAGATACTTGAGGGTCTTGGGATAAACATTTTTTTCTGGCCGTCCAAATTACGAAATGCTATAGTCCACGCGGGTGAAGCCGCGAGCGGGTTCCCTAGGATTGACCAATAAATCTATGGAAATCTGGCTGTAAAGGAAATGGTTGAGGGCTTGATCCATATGCAGTTTCTTTAAAAAAAACCTACTATTTTAATTCATACTTTATTGTTTCAGTCCCGCTTTGCTGTCAACACGGTGACACGTGGCAATTATGAAAAGCCTCTGCAAATATCCAAGTTTGTTATGGAACTGAATGCTGGATTTCGGTAAGACGCGTTTCTCTGTTCTCTCCGTTTTCTGTTAAAATATTTTATACTAGCTACCCGCTCGCGATTTTGCCTATATGAACTGTAACTGTTTCGTATTTTCGGCGGCCTTTTCGTAAAGCAAAAGATGTAAGAATACATATTAACTAAATTTAAAATATCAATATATGCTATTTATTTGTACGTTTTAAGTTGGTAATAATTTATATAACAAGTATATAAAGCCGTCGTGGCGCTGTGGGAAAGCGTCTAGTTACGTACACGTTACAGTACAGTTGTATACCCGACGGTTGTGGGTTCGATTCCCAATCGGGGAAATTAATATATTTTAATATTCTTCATTTCTCTGTTCTGGTGAGAAGCCAGCGCGACCTTCGTTTATTTTAATATAGATTTGTGAAAAAAAATATATTTGACATTCACCATCAACCATGCACGTCTTTGATTTCGTTTTTGCTTGCAAATGTAATAGATAAGAATACATTTGACATTGAATCGTTATCTAATTCCTAAGCCGCTAATGAAGCAATCACTTTTTAAAGTACTTCTTTCGTGTCACCGTGAAAAGAAAAACAATATTGTATTTTTATAGATACAAATATATTGTATAGAATACGAATAAATAAAGCTGTAGTGCCTGTTAGTAATATAAAACTAACTGCTTTTTACCAAAATAACATCTTTTACGATTTTTGTCTGTCTGTTTGTTCCCAAACGGAAATCTCTGAAACGGCTGACTGATTTTGATGGGACTTTCACTGTCATAAAGCTGATATAATAAAGAATAACTTGGGTTACTTTTCAAGGGTAGAATTCCAAGCGGGTGAAGTCGCTGGTTAATTAATTCATATTATTTAAATTTTAGTTAACACAAATAAGACCCTTAAATGTTACATTTTCATTGTTATTAACAACTTATTTTTTGTGTAATAACAATGTCTTCCAAGGACTGTAACGCAAGAGAATTGCAGTTTTTTTAATTATCTCTCGAAAAAATATAATGAAAACGTTGCAGCAACAATTGAATTTTTTTAAATACAACAAATTTTCCAAGTGATAATGAAGTGGCATTATTGTTATATCAATTCAAATTCAGAATATCCTTTATTCAAATAGATAGACAAGCGCTTTTGAAACGTCGAACTTTTGGAACATAAAGCTACCACCGGCTTGGAAGGCAGTTCTGCTGAGAAGAGCCGGTGAGAAATTCAAAGTTTTAGTTTTAGTTTCTCTCTGCCTATACTATGCGGGGAAAGGTGTGAAACTGAAAAAATATATATTAAGGTAACTATTTTTAACTTTTAAAATTGTTTTCAGATTATTAAACCTCAAAAATGATCATTTACGTAAAAGATTCGATGCGTTGAAGTATGACGTGAAGAAAATAGAGGAAGTGGTGTACGACCTTAGCATCAGAGGTCTCCTGCCCAAGACGGAGGCTCAAGATAAATAATTAATAAATTGATTGGTTTACCTGAAATGAAATGACTTTATATATTATTATTATCTTCCACTTTTAGCCAGAATTCGTAACTTTGAGTGTTGAATATGAAAATATTAAAAAAAATATATCTGAAAAAAATATTGAATTCTATTTTTTCTTTACAAATAGACAATAATTTTCGCTTAAGAGAGCAAAGTGGTGGAATAAAATTTTAATTATTGTTTGTGATTTTTTTTATATCTTAAGCAACATTTTGTCACTGTTTTTTAAGATAACATGCCTCATCTATCTATACATATAATAAAAATGTAACTGACTGCTGTCTGTACATGGAAGATATTTAAAAATATATTGTTAGAAACGGCTTAACCGATTTAAATGCACTTTTATTATTGTGTTGTGGTAAATTTCCCTTAATATTTAGTGTTTATTTCATTTCTATTGGTTTAAAGTGGTTGTACCATTTAAATTATAAATTTAAGCAAAGTTTGTGATTTACTAGTACTATATATGTGTGTAAGTAAAAGTCAGTGTTTTGTCCTATATGCAACCCTAAAACCCTTTAAATCTAATATAGCAGCATAGCTTAATCTAATATAGGAGGGGTAGCCATGGCTTGCGGGAGCCCGGACTCTGGCACTATCCATATAAGTCCTGAACCAGCTGTTCAGTCGGAAAAGTTCAGGTATCTTGGATCTATTCTGCACCAGTCTGGAGGCATCGATCACGATGCCCAAGCCCCAATAAGTGCTGCTTGGGCAAAATAGCGTGAGGTCACAGGAGTGGTATGCGACCGCAGAATACCACCCAAGCTCAAGGGACTAATATACATGAGCATAATCCGACCGGTTCTCTTATACGGCAGCGAATGCTGGCCAGTACTGTCTAGGAGCTCAGGAGCTCCACGTCACGGAAATGAAGATGCTGAGGTGGACGTGTGGCGTAAAGCGGGCTGACCACATACGTAGCACATTTATTCGAGGTAGTCTTAGAGTCCGTGACGTAGCGGACAAGCTCCAAGAGCGTCGCCTGGGATGGTACGGCCACGTTGCGTCTCGACCTGAGAATTATGTCGAAAGAATATGCCTTGATATATCTGTCCCTGGAGCAAGACCCCCCCCCGGACACCCAAGAAAGCGATGGCTGGATGTCGTCGTTTTCGTTTTCGTTCAATCGAATCGAATCAATTTTAAAGTCGACTGTTTTATGACGATGAAAATAATTTTACTGTCGTCTTTTAAAAGATATCGAAAGATAAAATAAGGCAATATATATTTTAACATTTTTAAATAGTTATTCACACACTTAAGATATTTAAGTCTATACAATTTTAGATAAAATATTTTTTATATTCTAACTATTTTTCATTTAACATTATAATTATTTAGTTAAAATAATTCTACTTTTTCAGATTTATACGTTACAGAACTTGGCAGCCGTTTATATCTTAATTATTTCATCGGCGAAGTCGATAACAACGTAAATTCTTAATATGAAACAAGTTAATGACAAGTCATTTTAACATTTGTGTTTTTGATATAATATCTAAATTAATCATCAATCTATAAATAAAAGAAAAAAAAAAAAAAAAAAAAAAAAAAAAAAAAAAAAAAAAAAAAAAAAAAAAAAAAAAAAAAAAAAAAAAAAAAAAAAAAAAAAAAAAAAAAAAAAAAAAAAAAAAAAAAAAAAAAAAAAAAAAAAAAAAAAAAAAAAAAAAAAAAAAAAAAAAAAAAAAAAAAAAAAAAAAAAAAAAAAAAAAAAAAAAAAAAAAAAAAAAAAAAAAAAAAAAAAAAAAAAAAAAAAAAAAAAAAAAAAAAAAAAAAAAAAAAAAAAAAAAAAAAAAAAAAAAAAAAAAAAAAAAAAAAAAAAAAAAAAAAAAAAAAAAAAAAAAAAAAAAAAAAAAAAAAAAAAAAAAAAAAAAAAAAAAAAAAAAAAAAAAAAAAAAAAAAAAAAAAAAAAAAAAAAAAAAAAAAAAAACTTTGAGTGTTGAATATGAAAATATTAAAAAAAATATATCTGAAAAAAATATTGAATTCTATTTTTTCTTTACAAATAGACAATACTTTTCGCTTAAGAGAGCAAAGTGGTGGAATAAAATTTTAATTATTGTTTGTGATTTTTTTTATATCTTAAGCAACATTTTGTCACTGTTTTTTAAGATAACATGCCTCATCTATCTATACATATAATAAAAATGTAACTGACTGCTGTCTGTACATGGAAGATATTTAAAAATATATTGTTAGAAACGGCTTAACCGATTTAAATGCACTTTTATTATTGTGTTGTGGTAAATTTCCCTTAATATTTAGTGTTTATTTCATTTCTATTGGTTTAAAGTGGTTGTACCATTTAAATTATAAATTTAAGCAAAGTTTGTGATTTACTAGTACTATATATGTGTGTAAGTAAAAGTCAGTGTTTTGTCCTATATGTAACCCTAAAACCCTTTAAATCTAATATAGCAGCATAGCTTAATCTAATATAGGAGGGGTAGCCATGGCTTGCGGGAGCCCGGACTCTGGCACTATCCATATAAGTCCTGAACCAGCTGTTCAGTCGGAAAAGTTCAGGTATCTTGGATCTATTCTGCACCAGTCTGGAGGCATCGATCACGATGCCCAAGCCCCAATAAGTGCTGCTTGGGCAAAATAGCGTGAGGTCACAGGAGTGGTATGCGACCGCAGAATACCACCCAAGCTCAAGGGACTAATATACATGAGCATAATCCGACCGGTTCTCTTATACGGCAGCGAATGCTGGCCAGTACTGTCTAGGAGCTCAGGAGCTCCACGTCACGGAAATGAAGATGCTGAGGTGGATGTGTGGCGTAAAGCGGGCTGACCACATACGTAGCACATTCATTCGAGGTAGTCTTAGAGTCCGTGACGTAGCGGACAAGCTCCAAGAGCGTCGTCTGGGATGGTAGGCCACGTTGCGTCTCGACCTGAGAATTATGTCGAAAGAATATGCCTTGATATATCTGTCCCTGGAGCAAGACCCCCCCCCCGGACACCCAAGAAAGCGATGGCTGGATGTCGTCGTTTTCGTTTTCGTTCAATCGAATCGAATCAATTTTAAAGTCGACTGTTTTATGACGATGAAAATAATTTTACTGTCGTCGTTTAAAAGATATCGAAAGATAAAATAAGGCAATATATATTTTAACATTTTTAAATAGTTATTCACACACTTAAGATATTTAAGTCTATACAATTTTAGATAAAATATTTTTTATATTCTAACTATTTTTCATTTAACATTATAATTATTTAGTTAAAATAATTCTACTTTTTCAGATTTATACGTTACAGAACTTGGCAGCCATTTATATCTTAATTATTTCATCGGCGAAGTCGATAACAACGTAAATTCTTAATATGAAACAAGTTAATGACAAGTCATTTTAACATTTATGTTTTTGATATAATATCTAAATTAATCATCAATCTATAAATAAAAGTGGTGAAAGCAGACTTTGTACCTGAATATTAAATCCATTACAGCTAATTCGAAGTGACGACCGTATAATAATTACGATACAACAATGGTATGTAATCTATATCTATATATATGATAAAAGAGTACAGAAGTCAATTCTGTACAATAAAGATTTGAGAAAAAATGTATTGGCTCCATTTTTACATTTCGTCCGAAAAAAACACTTAAGTAGAATTTTTGTGTCCGTCTGCTGTTAATTTGTGCGTCTATGACGCAAAAAATTATGTATTTTAGCATGGCAGTAACGTATAGTCCGGAGGTACATATACTTTTTTGTCCTAGTATTGGTTGCAGTTGCTGTGGATAAAATACAAAACCGATACATTCAAATTGCATTATAAACTGATAACTATCGGAAGAAATTAATGATTTTTTTATATCATTACCTTTTTTTTAGCTAGAGCATTATGTGGTATAGGTTTTTTTTTAACTTTTTTAAAATTTAAAATGTTATTCGTACACTTAGGAAATTGAAAATGACGTATTTGGCAAACGTATAAAAATTTGAACACAGCGGGATTTGAACCCACGCCTCTTGTAAAACCGTTCAAGCGCTCTGATCGCTAAGCCATCCGTTGAAATTCTTATACGCTTATTACAACTTATATCTCTGTAGAGAGATTTTTACAAATTTCTGCTACCCATAGATTATTCTATGAATAATCGTTTGGCAAGAGAGAATGCTATGTATTAAATATTTTATATATTAAATATAAATATGGTATAATTTTTATCCTAGTGTTTTTATATACAATTCTAATTATGTATATTATAGGCAAGTGGAGCAAAATTTATTCTAATCTCACTAAGTAATATTAGTGTAAAAAGTGAATATATATTTCATATTCATGTTTATTTTGTGGTGTTGCCACAAATCTTTGTAATTTCAACCGTAAAATTAATTTGAAATTAATTATTTTAGTAAAATTTGGTGTTAGTAAAAAAGTTTTCTGAGACAATTATAAATTGTATTGTTAATATCATACTCAGTATATATTTGTATTTAAAAAACTTTGTATTGTTCGCTTTATGGGTTCGTCAGCTGTCATTGCGCAGGTACAGAATCATGACAATTTTTAAGCAGGGAATAGATTTTTCCGTGATAAAAATCATATTACCTTATTAGTTATTTTATAAGTGACCATACGCCTTGGGAATAAAATATTCCAGTCTATTTCAAAGGTATCAGTGTCACTAATAAATTAAAAATATTTCGATATAATCATTCCCCCGAGTGGAAATCGAACCCACAACCAACCATTGCGCTACCAAAAAAAAAGGTTTAAAAAACCTTTGAAACATTAAATGTTTTCGTAACGAATGATGAACTCATTCGTTAAGTCTTATCGGCCATACATTAGTTCTTGTATAAATATGATTGAGATTATTTTTGTTTTTCACAGCAACAACACACATATAATCTAATCTTGTTTGCCAAAGCAAATAACAAGGTAGCACAGTGGGGACAGCATCTGTTTGTAAACGTTCTGGGTTCGAATCTCATTCGGGAAAAAATTATATTTAAAATATGTTCAATTCTACGCTCTGGTACCTAAGATAAAGCGCGGCGTTGAGTTACCACTCAAACGCATTGTTTCGATTTCAGGCGCAAAGTTTATAACGGAGAACCTAGTTTCTCTGTGAATAGCCTGCTATGCGGGGAAAACAGTGAAGTTGAACAAAAATATATATATATTTTAACTAAATGTTTATACCAACATTTATATTTTCTTTTCCTTATATTTTCATTTACCTGTTCTTATAAGGGAAAGCGCGGCGCGGCAAATTATTGAACACTGAGACCACTGACTGGTTACGCAATGGGGTGTGTTCGATTTCTATTCGATGGAACGGTTACATTTATGTTCTCTTCACTTTTTCTCTCTGGTCAACAAAACAGGGTGTCGACTTCTGGCTTTCAATACGCAATGAAGCAAAAAAGACGGTTAAGATGACCGGTATATATGTATGTTCATTTGACAATTAAGGTGTGGCGATCGTTCGTCACACACACATTAATTGTACATACGCAGGCGAAATCCAGGTGCACGAGCCTAGTGAGAATAATGGCTCCCGCTTGGTCGTACAAGCGTCAACTGATTTTGTATTCTCGCGGAACCGGTCGCCGCACCGCCCGGCGCCCCCTCCGTGTCGGTAGGGAGCTCACTCGCCGAGCTACAAAAACAGTGTCCACAGAGTACAAGTACCGATCTCATTAGCTGGCACCTCCCAAGGTGGTCAAGCCAAGGTCAGAGCTCGTCTAGCTCGGCCTCCCACAAAGCCCGCGAGACGCTGTAGAGGCCACTATGGCCAACAGCATACTACACATCAGAAAAAAAAAAAAAAAAAGTACAAGTACCAGAGTAGGAGTATATAATATATATATATTATGTTTTTAACTCTTGAGTTTTGTCAACTAATTTTTTGTAACCGTAATCTTACCTTCTGTACTTCGTTACTGTAATTGTTTCTTTATTCCCTGTTCTTTCTTCTTGAAATATACTTTTATTATAAGGCTACTCGTTTTATATAATTTCTTCTTTATAGTAGTATAGTTAAATAGCTTTTTCCCCCCACTAAATTCCGCAAAATTCCCCGCTAAAATTGGAAGCGTCTCAATTGACCGTTTGGCTATGTGGCGTTATATTAAATTGAATGGCGTTCTCAAGAAGTACAAAAGTGGTATCATAAAAAAAATATTATTAAGTTAAAATTATATGTTAAAATGTTAGTAAGAATATGGTGTCAAACGAAAGACCTCAATTACAGATGCAAGCACACGCTCAAAAATATATATTTTGTTGCCATTCGCTTCGAATAACTTCTACTTGTTCTAAGGAAAACAATAAAATGTAAACCGGTCCTGCAAATACTGTATTATGAATTAAAACCTCAAACTAATTTGAATAAAAATGAACTTCAAAGTCCGACTACTTAATGATAATCACACAAAAATAATGAAACAAGAAAATATTCTCACTATATATATATGTAGTCTACTTATTTGTTTATATATTTCATATTTATGTATTTATGTAAGGAGATTTATATATTTTTTTTGTATTTTGGTTTTATTTCTTATTTTTTCACACAATTTACCCGCAAATTGTAACTCATACACTTCCACAGGTTGACTTTAAGAGATCTCTTCTAGACATAAGTCCACCCTTGTTAACTATAAAACTTTATTGCTTTTACTTTATATATATACAATAAAGAATATAATATAAATTAAATACATATACGTAACGCCTGTTTGTATGATAAGAGTCTGGAGAAATAACGCCCTGTTCATTTTTCGTCAGAAATCAATTCAAAAACATTTTCTTTTTATTTGTCCATTAATTATTGTATCAAACATATAGTAGTATTAAACTTACTTCACATGGACTTTAACTGCATATTCCGACAGACATCATTTTCGTAGAAAGATTAGATCGAAGTTAAGTCATCAGTATCAATATATATACGCCTTTATAAGGCGATAAATCAGTTAGTTGATTCAGTGATAGTCGGCACGTTTGGACGTTATCAATATTATAAATAAATATTAACATATTACAATGTTTCTTATATTAGTTGGACTGTTCATCGTTGCCTTTTATTTCTATGGGATCAGAAACCATAGATATTGGGAGAAAAAAGGCGTAAAGTTTGAAAAACCATTATTTTTGGTGGGAAGCACTTTGAAACAGTTCATAGACCGAATAAGCCTCTCAGACAGATTTGCCGTTCTTTACAAACAGTTTCCTAATGAAAAAATTGTAGGATTCTTTGATGGTAACACTCCAGCAATTCTTATTCGTGATCCTGACATTATACGTTATGCGCTAAATATTGATTTCGCATATTTTCGGGACCGTGGTTTGAATTTACAAAACAAGGTGGTTGAACCACTCATGAAGAATCTTTTCACGGTTGATGGTGACGTATGGAAAATAATGCGAAAGAACTTAACACCGACATTTTCAAGCGGAAAACTTAAAGCAATGTTCCCACTTATTGTGGAACGAACTGAGAAATTGGCGAATATTGCAGCAGAAGCGGCGGAGACACGCGAAGAAATTGATGTTAGAGAATTAATGGCCAGATATACAACTGACTTCATCGGTGCCTGTGGTTTTGGTCTTGATTCTATTGCTTTAAATGACGAAAATTCGGATTTTAGAAAATTAGGAAAGCGAATTTTCAACGTTACAGCGAGAGATCATTTCATTTCGTTAATGAAAAGAACAGCGCCGGAAACATTGAAAAATGTTCACTTTTTTGCACCAGAAATCGAAAATAAAACCATTTCTATTATAAGACAAATTATGGCAGAAAGAGATTTTAAGCCTACTGGTAGAAACGATTTTATTGATATGATGTTAGAATTAAAAAATAAGGGTAAGCTAATTGGAGAGTCGATAGAAAACACAAATTCTGATGGTACTCCTCAAATAGTAGAATTAACGCTAGACGACCAGCTCCTCGCTGCACAGGTGTTCATATTTTTCGCTGCAGGATTTGAAACTTCCTCATCATCCAGTAGTTTCCTTCTCCACATGCTCGCTTATCATCCAGAAGTTCAAGATCGTTGCCGAAACGAAGTTGATGAAGTTCTTCAAAGATATGACGGGAAACTGTGTTTTGATGCTATCAGGGAAATGAAATATTTGGAAATGGCCTTTAGGTAAGTCACGCAAAATAGGAATGTATATTATAATTATCGAATATTATAATTTTCGAATAGCTAAATTATTTTTAACATTTTAAATTGTTATTCACGCTCAAAAAATTTTTTTACAAATGATATAAGATTTTATAGGGTGCAGCAAGATTCGAACCATAGATTCAATTTTGCTCACTTACCACTGATTCTCTTTTCTGAGTATTAAATTTTAAAATAAGTTATTGTTATGTTATAAATTATAATAAAAAATAAAATGTAGTAGATAAAATTTACAATCAATTAACATATCTATTAAGGCAACTTTGTAATAATAGTAGCAAAATTTATACTAAAAGATATAATTTTAAACATATTTTTTTAAGGTTAATTACGACAGATTCTCTTAGTTAACACAATGTTTTCAAGCTAGTAACATTTATCATTATCAATATTAAAGAAATAACTTTAAGTGCATAGTAGCGTAGTCAGAGACAGTCTTCACTTTTGGCCCGATATCGTGACATTGCGTGTTCTTACGTACCAGAGCGGAAAATTGAAAATACTTTAAATATAACCATTACCTCGAGTGGAAATGGAATCACTCCCACTGCGCCACGAAGGCCACGAAGGCAAATTTGTAACGTAGCAAGATTTTGAACCCGCGCCTCTTGGAACCTGTCTCAAGCGCTCTAAACAATTAAGGCTATACGTTCTTATCAACGTTCTTTAAAATTGGTAAAAATTTTTTTTGAATTACAAACACTTCTTTACCAACTATATCACAGGAACAGCGACTTTCAACAGAAACAGTGTAAGGTTTTGTTTTACATAACTAGTTGCTGCCCGCTACTTTATTTGTTCGGACTATATAAATATCTTTCTTCTACTTGGCACTAATCACGGCCTAGCCAGGGTCTGCCTTCCTACTCAATCTCCGCCACTTATTGCACGATCTTTGATTCGGACTTTATAAATGTTGCCATATTACTCACATGTAACACGACGGTTGGTTGACATCGATAATTAGGTCATATTTAAAATTTGGTTCTCAGATACATTGCCTTGAATTAAATAATATTTTTTTTCTATTGTACTTTTTCAGAGAGAGTATACGCTGTCTCCCCTCTCCTGGCTTTCTGATCAGGAAAACTGTTGCCAAGTACACTATTCCTGGCACCAGTGTTCAGTTGGATGAGAACACACCTGTCATAATTTCCACTCAAGGCCTGAGTTCCGATAAGAAATATTTCGAAGAACCTGAAAAGTTTATTCCAGAAAGATTCCATCCAGACAATATTGATAAAATTAGACATTATACCTTCATGCCATTTGGAGACGGTCCGAGGGCATGCATTGGTAAGTAAATTGTATAAATAAGTTATTTTAATTTTACAAAACTTAATCTATAGATTCGGACACCATGGCAGTGGGCAGTAGTTTAATTTTATTAATTTAAAGATATGCAAAATTTGAGTAAACACTGTTTACTGTGGCATTTAACGGTCAGAAGTCAGTTCAATTCCTCGAAAACTAACATCATATAGTGTGTTTTGATTCATCTCTTCATATGATCTCACTGATCATTTTATTGACATACATATTAATGCAAATTACTTTTGAAATTTTCAGGTGAACGAATGGGAATAATGCAATCTATGGCAGGTATAGCGACAATATTGAGGTCATTTACAGTGTCTCCATCTCGCTCTAGTCTACGCAACCCTCGTATAGATCCTAACTCACTGTTCGTTCAAACCATCTTAGGAGGACTACCACTCGCCTTGAAGCACAGAAAATGTTAAATAAAGTTATACATAATTAGTATTTATTTAGTTATATATGTTTTAAAGGTAGGTGTCGTGTAACGTACTCGTTTATAATTTTATATGTATTGTAATAAATAAATTATGAAATTGTTTGTTGTTTAATTTTGTATTAAAACAATTAAATATATTAATTATAAATTTATACTATAACTAGCTGAGCCTGCAACTTTGTCCGCGTAGCCTAAGTTACTCTTTTTTACATCAGCTGCCATCTGCCAGTGAAAGTCCCGTCAAAATAGGTCCAGGCGTTCTGATTCGATTATCCGTAACAAACAGACAAACTAAAGTTATAAAAAAATGTTATTTCACCACATGCACCGCAAAGCGGTTATTTTAATATTCCAAACAGACATTCCAATTCTATTTTTTTGTATATAAAACAGTAAAATTATAAAAAATGTACATTAAATTTAGGTTGGTTGGGTGGTGGTGGTGGTTGGTATTCTTTCACACAAAAACTACAGAACAGATTTAACGCATTCACTGTGGTTCACTCACAATCAACTGACCAGCGTAATTAATCGAATTGCTTATAGTAAAGTAGGTATCTCTCTTTTAGTCCAGACCAGATAGTGATGCTCAACTTATTTTTGTAGCGGCACATATTTAACGATTTCAAAATTCGGCGTCACACAAAGAAAAAGATAAAAAATATTTACTTACAACACTGCATAAATAGTTTATAACAAACATTTTAAACATACGAAATAATACTACAATAATATAATATACTACAATAATAACTAAACGTTTATTAAGGGATTAATTACAAGCTAATAATAAACATATTTTTAATGCGAAATTTGAGCTTGATGTTTTTTGATAGTTTCATTTATATTTGGTCGTAAAAATGACAATGCTACGCTCATATCGTCTTCTACATTTAACAATCTTGATCTTTTTTTAGTTTTAATGTTGGCTAATGCTAAAAATCCGCATTCACACAAATAAGATGTGGAAAATTGTAATAATATGTTTAAAGCTTTTTTGGTTTAATTGGATAATCGCATCTGATGTTAATCCAAAATTAATTAATTGATTCTTCTGAATGTTTTAAAATTAAATCTCGATTATACTGGAAAGCAAAATGTGTTCTTCCTCTTCATTCAAAGTTAAGTCAAATACAGAAGTATCCGTTATGAGAAATGGATTATGAACCCAATCTAATTTCTTAATATCTAATGTTGGGAAATAATGAATAATTCTCTCCTCTAATGTTGTCAAATGATCAACAAGAATTAATTTAATAGTTTTATAACTTTCTTTAGGGACTGACTCAAACTTTTTTAAATTGCCTTCCTGAGCTTTATTTTTCCATAAAGTTATTTGTTTTTTGAATCCCACCAGCTTACCGGTTGAGTGTAAGATATTTTCATTAGGTTAGGCCTTGCATACTTGAATTGATGTTGTTAAAAATAACAAAAATGTCTGATAAGTAAACCAGTTTAGTACACCATGTTCTATTTTCCAACAAATGAACAAATTCATAATTTTTATTTTGTTCCAAAAATATTTTCAGTTCGTCTTTTAATTTCAGCACACGAGATATAACTTTTCCTCTGGACGACCATCTTACTTCTGTATGGAGTAACAAGGATTTGTGCTTGGCTTCCATAGCTTGGCATAATATACTAAATAATCTACTTTTTAATGGTCTTGATTTGATATAATTAAACATTTTAACACATTGTTCCAGAACTATTTTCAAATCTGATGGCAAAAATTTTGTAACAAGTGCTTCTCGATGCAAAAAACAATGGGTAACTAATATATCCTCATTCAGTTCTTTAACATGTGCTACGATTTGTAGCAGGCTTTTAGATGTCCAGTCATAGCTGGAGCACCATCTGTGCAAATGCCAATACATGACTGCCAAGAAACTTTAATTTCTTCTAAATCTTGAAACTTATTACTTGAAAAATATGTTTACCAGTTGTAAAATCAGGTAATTCCCGACAACATAAAAATTGAGTAATTATATCATTTTCGTGAATAAATCTAACGAATGCAATTAATTGAGCATTTCCTGTAATATCGTTGTTTCGTCGACTTGTAGAGCAAAATTCGAATTTGCAAGAGTTTTTGCAGTATTTCGCACAATATTTTTTGACATATCTTTAATTATGCGATGGGTTGTATCATTTGAAAGTGGTATTTTGCAAATATCAATACCAGCTGATCCACCAATCATTGTTTTTACAATTTTGCGACAAGCAGGTAATATAATTTCTTCAGCCAAATTGTGAGGTTTTAAGTTAACAGCAATAAATTCAGCTATGCTATTTCGTAAGAAGCTACTACTTTTTCTTGCTCAATTTTTGATGATAAAGACCTTTCAAAGTAGCTTTTATCTTTTGTTGAAAGCGAAGGATGATTAGTCACCAAGTGACGTTGGAGTTTGCTAGGAACCATAGCGCTATTTGATAATTTAAAACTACATATCACACACTCGGGAACAACTATGTCTTTTTCCAATGCAATAAATCCAAATTTCAAAAAATCATCATTATATTTACGATGGACAACGTATTTTTTTGAGCAAGAAGTATTTTTGCTTGTGCCGGGGGTTGGCTCATTAACTTGGTCCCTAAAGTTATCATTATCACTATTATTATCATTAAACTTTCTTCTTTTTAACCATTTATCCATTTTCAGAAGGATCTGATAAAATAAAAATAATATTGTCGAAACATTTAAAAAAAAAAAAATGGTTCAAATATTACCTTTAAATTTATAATAATCTAAATTATGCAGTCACTTGTAATTTATGAATATGGAAAATTAAACCTTCCTGAAATTGTGAAACTTTCATTAAAATATAATTTTCCGTAGATAAGACTTAAATTTTATGCAAAAAAATTCAGACACAGTGTACGTGTGCAGCAAGTCAGCACATAAGCTCGGCACGTGTTCAATTACCGTATCACCGTAATCACCGAAAACCGTGTAAAAGCGAAAACGTGTAAAACAAGTACCGTGTAAATCGGGAGATAGGTGTACTGCAAAGTTAATAAGTGTACAAATTTATAAATTGACACTACATGCCAATAAAAAATAATATTAAAACGAATCACATACATTTGCCAATTTTAACGAAGGAAAAGGTGCAGTAACTACTATGCAACACCTAAAGTAAATGAATTCCAACTATCACTAAAAGAACACGTTTTGTACGCAGAAGTGGCAAGTGTGCGCCGACTTGAGACATATTCCTATTGCTATGCACGCCGCTTCATGATAATTTGGCACTAAGAAAAAACGCGTTCAAAGCAAATAATAAAATAATTTATTTTTTTGTGGATTTAAATATATATTCATGTTAAAAATATTTTTCCTTTTAAGTGATATAATTTAATAATATTAACATTATTATATATTTGAAAAATTGGGCGGCACACTTTTGAAATTTGGCGGCACACAAAAGTGCCGCGGCACAGTGGTTAAGAATCTCTGGTCTAGACTAAACTGTCTCACACACTTTCTTCACTAAGTTACACACATAATAAAGGAAACACCAATGGAACAACTTCTCAAAAGTATGGAAGAACTCTCCTCTATGTTTACCTTGTGAATGGGTGAGTTTGAGAAAACCTGCCTCCAACTTGTTCTGCAACCTACCAACCCACACCTACCATAAAAAATTTACTGCCAAGTTTAACACATTTAAGGCCTATGGTAAACACATGCCCTGCTAACATCACAGAGACACAGGCCAGGAGAAAAGTTCATCTGTAACACGGAGTAAAGGAGGTCAGGGATGAACATGGGCTACAGAAGGTAATTGAAATATTATTCACCCAGATGAAGTTGTCAGATATAAGATATGCTCTGCCCGGCCCATCACAGTCAAGTTTACGAGTATGCAATTCCGTTCTAGAGTGTGAAGGTAAAAACATCTTTAAAAGGGTCTAAAATCACCATTTTTAACAAAACACGTCAAGAAATTTACATAGCAGTCCGTAAACATTTTGGAATGAAAACATGTTGGTTAGCTAGTGGCATGATCGTTATTATAACACCTAACAAAGCTAAAAGTGAGATTTCTTCGCTGTCTGAACTCGAAACAGTTAATAAAAAAATAAAACAATCCTCGAACATTAACTTAACTTATTTTTACTATCTTAGGTTTTTATTCTTGTCGTCAGTTAGGGTACATTTGCATTTTAAGCATAATAATATGTAAATTTTATCCATTTTATTTTGTTTGCTCCATGTCAGTTCAGTTCATTTCTTTAATTATGGCGCTTCGAGCGTGCCAGAAGAGCACAAGTCACTTCGCCTTTGATAAATTGAGAACAGAAAAAAATTGTATATTTTTACATTTTTTGGAAATATTTGCGCGTCTATTTACTTATTGGTTTTTTTTTGTTTAGTTGAGTATGTTTTAGAGGCCATCGGTCGCAGTGTTATAAAGTGTGATTGTAAACGCGATCGGTTCTGGGTTCGAATTCCATTTGGGGAAATGAAAATTTTCAATATTTTAACTCAACACGCATTGTCTCGCGCATCGAAAACAGACTGACTTTATACTATTTTCTCTTTGTATACCTTGCTAAAGATATGAAGCTACTTTTTTAATAGCATAATTTATTTTATGCATTTTGAGATATATCCAGTTACAAAGCTTGTTTTTTGTCTACCCCTAGTGGAATTGAAGATGATTTCGGACCAGAAGGATCCTGCCTGAAGGATCAAGTCACGGGCGCCGACAGCATGTTTATAGCATTTTTGTCTGTGTGAGAGATTGCCATTTTTTAAAGGATACTGTAATTATTATTGCATAGTGGGGTGTTAAAACAAAATTAAAATGTTTTTGTCACTGTGAATGTCACTAGGTCGGACCTCTTTGTATGCCGAGGGAGAAAAGCGTTAAACTGAAAAAAAGTAAAGTCTTAGAAGCCTTCAAGAAAGTGAAGATAATTTATGCTCAATTTCAATGTTACCGGGTGGTAAAAGGGTTGCGGGTATCAACTAGTAGAAAAAAAACGAGTAGAAATGACGCTTTAACAAAGGTCAGTGTAATGGACTTTTTATATTGACCTAATATAAGTCAAATAGAACGTGAAGAAGTAAGTTCCACGTTAAAAAAGTGTGATGGCGTGTTAAAAAAATTGTCTAGAGTAATAGATGATTTTCATTAATATATATAAAAAGTAATGAACGTTTGTTGGTCTCGCCAAAACACAAAAGCAACTGAGCAGCTTTAGCTTATTTTGGGTTTAAATAAATTGCATGGAGAATAGTAAAACACAATTTTATTTTTCCATACAACCTATGCAGACTTGTCAATCAGGAATGCGTTCGAAAATTTAATATTAGGCAAAGAAAAAATATGGATATTAAAATATCTAGTGCAAGTAAAATTCGGTAAAATGATTTAACAATATATAATTTAATAGTTTGACCGGTCATTTGATATTTAGATTAATATTTATTTATATACATTTCTAAAAAAATTTCTGATAGCACTATAAATATTTGACAAAAACATATCATACATTTTCAACAAATCTGCAACACAAAGGGAAATTACACCGGGTCCGGGATAGATCTTTTCTAATGAAAGAGAGATAATTCTCTCTGTTTTCTGTTAATTTTCAATTGAATTTTGACATATTTTTTAATTCTGAGTATATGTAAAAATCAAAAGTACATAACTCGACTAGTACACTGTATTATTGTTCGAAAGTAGAGACTGCGCTTTGGAAAGCGTATAGTAAGTATGATGATTTATTTTTTGATGTAGGATATCAAATATCTTTAAGACCAAAAATATATAAAAAAAGATATAGAAATGGACTCTTTAAAAATAATTTCTCTATAAAAATACTTTCTTATTTTATAATATGCATGTAACAATACATATTATTAAAACAAATATTTCATAATATGCATAGGCTCAATTGTTTGTGACAACGAGTGGAATTAGGAAATAGCACGGCAAGGTTTATTAAGTCGTCTCAATAGACGTTTTTGTCGCCACTAGTCAACTAACAAAATAAAATTAAATCAAAATCAGAAGGACTAATTAATATAAAAAATCTTAATATACAACAATTATTTCCGGTAACGAATAAGCCTTGACTTTAAAGATAATAGCCTTATGATATGTAAACAATAGCTTGACTGTGATAAAATGATAAGTTTATAGTATAAATTCAGGGAAAGCGTTGTCATATTAGTAATTTTTTAGATCAACTATATTTAAAATGTTATTTCTTTTTATTGGTGTATTCTTTGTTATTTTGTACCTCTACGGTACCAGAAATTATAATTACTGGTCAAAAAAAGGTGTCAAATTTGAAAAGCCATTAATCTTTTTTGGGAGTTCTTTAAAGTCATATATAGATAAAGTCAGTGTTTCGGAACGGTTTGCTGCTCTCTATAGGAAATATCCCAACGAAAAAGTTGTTGGGTTCTATGATGGTAGTAGTCCATCTATCCTCATCAGGGACCCCGAGTTAGTAAAACATGTCCTTATAAACGATTTCCGTTATTTTCACTGCCGGGGATTTAATACTCATGAAACAGTAATTGAACCTCTATTTAAAAATATATTCTCAGCGGATGGAGACCTTTGGAAGCTGATGAGGCAAAAGTTAACATCAACCTTTTCTAGTGGTAAGTTAAAGGCAATGTTTCCTTTAATAGTAGAGAGAACAGAGAAGTTGGAGAATATTGCTAATAATTTAGCAGAAATTCAAGAAGAGGTGGATGTTAGAGAACTGATGGCAAGGTACACGACCGATTTTATTGGTGCTTGTGGTTTTGGAATTGATTCTGCTGCTTTAGACGACGAGGAATCAGATTTCCGAAAATTGGGAAAACGTATATTTACAGGTACAAAGAGAGATCATTTCGTAGCGTTATTAAAAATAGTTTTCCCAGAAACTTTCAAGCATCTTCATTTTATCGCTCCTGAAATTGAAAAGAAAATGGTTTCGTTGATAAAACAAATCACGGCAGAAAGAAATTACAAGCCATCAGGAAGAAATGACTTTATTGACATGATGTTAGAGCTACAGCAAAAGGGTAAACTGATAGGAGAATCAATCGAAAAGACGAATCCTGATGGATCCCCGAAAGTAGTGGAATTGGAACTTGATGATCAACTGTTTACAGCTCAGGTGTTTTTATTTTTCGCTGCTGGATTTGAGACTTCTTCTTCAGCTAGTAGTTTTCTTCTTCACAAGTTAGCATACAATCCAGAAGCCCAAGCACGATGCCAGAAGGAAGTTGACGAAGTTCTTAAGAAGTATGACGGAAAATTATGTTTTGATGCTGTCAAGGAAATGAAATATTTAGAAATGGCCTTTAAGTAAGTATTGTGTTTTGTTACCTTGCACATTATAATGGCTAAGGGTATCTAGCGTCATTTTACTCTGAATAAAATTTGAACTAAGTATTGAGCCTTAACGCCGTGGTGCCTTCATTCCTTATTTTAAACGTGTTCATGTGTATTGTGATTAGGTCTAATTCGGCGATTCAAACCGGCTCCTCCGGCGGCCGAGCTAAATGTCTTGTATCTCAACTACCTAACTGTGTTATTCTTTCTCATCTTGCATCTCAATCTCTTACTTAAAACACTGATGGAATATTTCTTGAATAACATAAAAAAACTCCTAATTAATCTTTGTTGCTGCTTACGTGTATATATATACCTATCCATTAGCCAAGCCATATTTTTATATTTGCTGTTTCTAGGGAAAGTATGCGCTGCCTTCCATCTCCTGGATTTTTACAAAGGAAATGTGTTTCTAAATACACATTTCCAGGTACAAACGTTACTCTGGACAAGAACACGTTTGTAATCATCTCCACAGAAGGTTTGTGTTTTGATGAAAAATACTTCGAGGAACCCCAGGCGTTCCGACCGGACAGATTTCACCCAGATAACATTAGTACTATTACTAAGTGTACCTATATGCCCTTTGGAGATGGACCCAGGGCCTGCATTGGTAAGAGTTTTTATTATTATAAGTACATGGGTTATGTATTATTGTTGTATATATGTGTATCGCTAATGTACATTAAGCGATAGTATATCATCTCAAATAGATTCATTTGTTTAGATTAAAGTCACTTAATTTATAAATAGTTCATATTTTTTTAGATTTTCAGTAATTATATCACTAATGGCCTAAAGTATCATGTATGCAGTTAAACATTTGAAAATAGAATTTTAAATTTACGAAAATTATGCTGATGAAGGAGTAATTAATGTTTTAATGATATATAATACGAGAAGAAGTGCATTATTCAGATTATATTAATGAAATAATTACACACTAACATGTGTGTAACATATCTACGCTTTTGTACTCGAACGCGTATCTTACACATTTAAAAAAGTAGAAATGGATATAAAAATAAAAAATCTGCAACTTGATCTCTTTTGCAAACATTAAATAGTTACTTTTTATCCAGTTTAAAAGGACTTAATTTTACTCATAAAGAAATGTGCAAGATGTAAATATTTTATTTTCAGGTGAACGTATGGGAATTATGCAGTCTATTGCAGGTGCAGCTACTATAATAAAGAATTTCACAGTAATACCTTCTCGCTCTTCCATCCCCAAACCCTTGATAGACCCAGGCTCAGATGTCGTACAAACTATTATAGGTGGACTACCTCTGACTTTGAAACAAAGAAATAAATATAATTAGAACATTAAATATATACAATTTTATTATAATCTTGTTTGGATAAATTGTAAAAGAATGGGAATGCTGGAATGCTGCTCCGGCTACTCTGCAGAAAAAACCTAATAACTCCGCAGAAAAAACCAAGTAAACTGAAGATCCGTGTGCTCTCCATTTTTTGGAGAAATCGCGAAATCCAAGTATAAAAATTTTTGCCTTTTGTTTACTAAGAGTCCCCTTATAATTTTATGTGCCCTTTACAGTATGATGTTGTAACAACAATAAAGCACATCGATACAAACGATTTGGATACATTTGCGATTCGAATTTTATTTATTTTTAAGTTACCATTTATCTTAAAAATCACATCAAATTACAATAAAATTATATGATAACAAGCATTTCATAAGTCGCGCAGTATTTTTTGATGTTTTAAGCGATCCATAAACCAGGTCGCTTCTAGTATTATGCAGCTGAAGAATATGTTTGGACACACTATTCTCAGGAAGTATTAGTTAATAATAAAAAAAATTAACCCATTTATCGAGGAAGGCGGAGCGGAGTAAAATATTCACACACTATGACGTATATATGTAGTGTCAGTTCATCATGACTCATCATAATGATTAGTAATGTTTTGTTTTAATTCTTGAATCATTTAATACAAATAAACAAACGTGCTATCATGATGAGTATGTACTTTTTTAATTTGAAATGTTGTTTTATATAGTAAGTTATACTAAAAATGTTAACAAAATTCGCGCTTTTTCCCGCGTCGCAGGGTAGCCAGAGAGAACATAGTGTCAAGACATTCCGTTCTTGACGCACTCCCGAAGTCGGTTGCATTTTTTGGTTGCATGTTTGGTTGGTTTACATTGCGTGTTGAAAAGCGTATTTTAACGCCGCGCTTTGTCTTTCACCAGAACGGAGAAATGGAAAATAGTTTAAATATAAACATTCCCCCGAATAGGAACTGAAACCGAATGATTTCATACTTCGCCATCCGCATATTTTTTGTTAAATAGAGTAAAAATT
The DNA here is from genome assembly GCA_038994665.1 of Podotricha telesiphe. Lineage (NCBI taxonomy): Eukaryota > Metazoa > Arthropoda > Insecta > Lepidoptera > Nymphalidae > Podotricha > Podotricha telesiphe. Next base: position 72,385 of record JAOYRR010000443.1, on the reverse strand, counting down.
TTCCTTCAAGTATTAATATAAGATAAAAAATAATGTTCATTTTAGTTTTGTTTTTATCTTGAGTTATAGATTTTAAAACAAAATCAGGGGATTTTTTTTTTAATTAAATAAAATTACAGAATCAATTTTATTCCTTATGTCATTATTGTAAACAACCTTTTTCTGTGATCTCCCTTCGCGTACCGCTTAAGTAATTGTTTTTATTTTAAAACTGTATTCTTATTTAATTATAATTAAAAAATTGACCAGTACGTTTCTCATAGGCTGCCTCTTTTAAAATACGCGACATGGTTCTAAGTGCTATCTACATCTCCCGAGATAAAATCTTTTGCTTTCGGACAGGACCTTTTTTCGAATTCTTTCCCTTACTGCTTTGATCACCTTTTTCGTACGACTACTAAATGGACGGCCAGATGTTTTCCCCTCACTAGCCCGGTACATAAACGTTCGACTAATACCAAGTATATGGAGTATTACAAAATTGTATTTGGCACCATACCTACTTCATATAATGCAACTACAGTGATCCGGCACCCCATGCAGCAGCATGCGACATGCGGCTTCCAATGCAACCATATCTCTTTAGCACCCCACACCATTTTAATATAACAATATAATGGCGCGAAAATAAGAAAACCTAATGAACAATCATATAAAAATGACAGATTCCAAATTCAAAAGTAATATTTGGTGTATTTTTAATTTTACCAGTATTCATGACAATACTAAGCATATATATATATATATATATATCAGACGACAACACTTAGATAATAATAACAATAATAATCACGCTTATGATGCCGCGAGTGGGTCGCTGGTTATAAATAAATTTATAATTTCATAAACTGTTAAAATTTATATCATTGATGTATGAATATTATACAACAGTTATGGTTTTATTTTAGTTTCGGTTTCGGCTCGGTTTTATCATATTAGATAATCAGAACAAATCTAATATGACACAAGAAATGTTATTACTATATACTTGAAATGATTTTTGGGGTTATTAAACCCAACATTATCGAAACAATCCTTATAAAAAAATTAGAATTTATATTTTTTTATAAGGATTGTTTCGATAATGCTTTATAAGGATTGTTTTGATAGGCTATAATTGTCAGTTTTTGCTAAAATCTAAAATTTACAAAATTTTTGGGTCATTAATTACAATCTCACTATATACTGCACCCATTTTCTCCCACATTGAATTTGTACATATATTTTTTGATCAGATTTTTATAGTCTGATAGTGGTCTTTAAATAGATGGAAAGCTGAACACGGGCTAAAAAATCACTACGTCCCTCAATCTATGCCGTGTATCTATATATATAAAGTCGATACCATTATGAACCAATACAGTTAACACTTCAAAATAATTGTTATCCATATTAGAAACTACCGGAATTACAAGCCCTGATAACATGTTAAAAACATAAAAAGTATACAACTTTTAAATGAATAAGGGATACTTAATATTATGTGTTCACCTCATCCGTTTGTAGTAGGACTGTTTTGGATATAACATTTCGAATCTGGTTTCCGATAAGGATTCATGAAGAATACTAAATCGGTAACGGTTACTAATGTAAAATTATATATAATGTTCATGTAATAATGTATAATGTACATGCAATAATGTACATGTCTTTATTTTAAGTTATGATACAAAGCGTGAAAATGTGACATAAGTCACAGTCTATACAATAATACTGCTTTCGTAATTAGAATATCGGTATTTGATAACCAAGTGTCATCATTTGTGTCAGATTTGTCAATTTGTGTAAAATTATATATTTTATTAAGTTAGTTACAAAGGCTACAAACAGGGTAGATCTATTTATTATTAGGGTAGATCTATGCAAATTAACTATTTTCATTATTATTTTACAATATTTTTTATTTTAATTCGGGGGTAATGTGGTCGATGTTAGAAACTAAAATAAATGGCATTTATTCTTGAGTGTTTTCAGTACAAGCCGATCTAGACGATCATGACCTTAAGAACCTGAAGGTATCGAATGTCGTTGAAATGCAGGAACTAGCAAATTTTCTTAAAATTATTAATTGGCAATTAAAATATTAATTGGCATTGTTTCTATTATCAACGGAATATACGGTATACAGTTAAGTTGCCCAATATAGACGTATATTTGGAAGTGGAGAAGTGGAGCTGAGCTCATAATCATACAAATACCTACAAACTTTTTCAATTCGGAAATAGGAATTTGAAATGGCCGTAAGGCATTTTTTTGAATGCTATATGCTGTTATGTGTTCTAACTTATTGTCCAAAACCATAGAAAATATTTAAAGGAGTATAAATTGTGTAATAGGTGGCAATAAATTTGTGTTTTTTGTAAACTGAGGATGAACTAGGTGAAAAGACTTTTTTTCCAGCTGAACTTACTTCTTTTTCTTTGAGTGACTTTGGGTTTAGTTGATACATGTGGCTCACGGTAGCTAAAGATCGTCTGGCTCTTCGTATAGGTTGAACATTACCTAAAGTAGGCTCTGACACTATACCTGAGGATGTACTGGGTCGTGGGCTTAGTATTAGTTCATGTCTGTTCTCGCTATTAGTGTCATTGACTTGAAGTCTATATGGCTAAGCGATTCTGACAAAAAGTTGAAAGTGGATCGTAATCTATCATTGTTTTCATCACTGTCTGCTGTGGAAGAATCTTCGCTCCCCGATAGTATTGTCAAGAAATTGAAAATTTCTTCTATTATCTTTTTCTCGCCATAATCTGAAAGGAAATCAACATATCTGTAAATAAATTTACTACTAATAAGTATTCGTAAAAAGGAAAGCTCCTTAGCTTACAACGTAGTGAACACTTTTATAAGTCTTACAATATTTTTTTTCGATTCTAAACACACGACGACAACTTTAATTTTGAATGCTTCTCTTCACACAATCGCTCACGTTATATATACACAACCATTGGTATTACTTTTTCAATATACTCATAGATTCCCCTAAAATCCAGAAAAGACAGATGTCGGTATCTTTTTAAATAATGATGTAGAAATTAATTTTTACCTGTGTTCCCGATGATGCACTTAGTTTCTTGTTATATCTTTTGCACTACGACCGACTGCAGGAAACGTTTTGTCTATTTTAGCTGAATGAGGTTTATTTTTTTATTTTGACTGGGTCGTGGGTGGGTTGACTAGACTACATCGTATTCGGACATCGTAATTTGCTTTTCTCTAAGCGAGTACGAACATTTTCTAATACTCGTCGGCAAAGACTGATTTCGCAGATATTTCTTCAGTGATTTTTTCTTTTAATTGAGTCAGCGTTTTCAATCAATCTTGCTGAAACCAAGTGTTACGATTATAACCTGTACCTATATCACTATAAAATATTGGTGTAAATGTCCATTGACCAAATAAAAATGAATCAAATTTTAAATTTTCTTCTGGAATTATTTTAAGTTCCACTGCCGATTCATATCTACAATAGTATTATATTCTTTTAAACAAAATTAATTATTAATTAAAAAGAATTGTAAATATTGTTAGCTCTTGGACAGTTTTCTCATCTAAAAAATGAAGCTATCAGCTAGCTGGTAAATAATTTACCGTTATTTTTGAATTAAGTAATAAAATTGTTACCATTGTTTACTGTGGTATATAAAGTTTTCAACTTAAATATTTAAATTAAATTTTTGGGCAGTGTGATACATTTACAACAATGTGGGCATTTTAAAACAAGATTGGGCGCATAGCAGTACATTGCACATAAAACAACGAATCATTGATCGTTTTTGCACATTTTTGGTACTACAAAATCTACAATGTTTGTTGGTGTCGATTTCCTCGGGCATGTTATTGCACACCCACGTTTAAAAGTCTCATCAGGTAAGCCAAAATTCCCCTTTTCTTCTTTTTTCAAAATTACCAACATATTTATTTAATTAATTAGCAAAATTATCTATCAATGCACGTGCTAATTTTAATCATGTATTTTTTTAAGTGATATATGAATTTATTCGAATCGACATATAAACAAACTCATCCAATATTTTCGAGATTTGGACTCTATAGATACGACTTTTTGAAATGATAACAAGATCCACAAAGAAAACCAAATTTTTTTTATAGTACGTAACATTTATCGACATCGACCAGCTATTTGAGACCCCTGATTATTCAGGGGAGGCCCAGCTTAGGCAACCAGAGATCGAGGGGGCAGCAACGAGGTCGAGCCGTTAAATAAGCTGGACTTCGCCGTCGTATAGGTTGACGGCGGTGTGAGCATCGTGTATGTGTAGTGTTTTTCCTACTTACAAGTGTTTTTGTACTACTAGACATTAGCGTGCGAGTCTGCGCGCTCAAAATAGCGCTTGACTTCGGCTTAATCGGTCTATGAAGGCCAATGTTACGAACGTACCAGCGGCATTTATGCAGCGTACTTGATGCGATTCGTAGGAATTTATTTTGAATTTCTCTGGGGCTTTAACCCTTAACTTGGCTTGGAGTTTTTTTTTAATATTAAAATATCTAGAAAAATAGCAAAAAAAATCTCATGAGGATAGTTTAAAAAAAATCACATATATCTTGTGGGATACATTGCCAAGAGCATTAATAATTACACTACGCTAACAATGTATCTCTATAGATACATTGCCATATCATGTCGCGATGACTTGATTATAAACTTACGAAAACATTATAATTAAATAGCGTTTATTGTCAGTAGTCTGTACTATTTGGATTGAACCTTCTATTGCAAAAAAAATAAAACAAAATGACTTCAATTTTGGAAATTTATATTATGGAAATTAAAAAAACAGTTTCGATCAGGTAATAGACAAAGATGATGCACAGCTTGAAATGATTGTATCCATCATATTTTACGTCAGGAGTTGGCCTTAGGCTACTGGGTGTTTTTATTATTTTTTTTGGTGCTGCTGGTAGAGAATCACAATTACTAAATGATTTCTGTCGCCCAGAATGTAAAAGCCCTTGTATAATATAATGCCGGAAATTCTTTGAACTCTCTTTTCATCTCCGTTCTGTACAAAGCCACTAACCCATCTGCAAGGTCGGCAACCCATATGGGCGTTGTAGTGCTTTATTATATTGGGACAGGGGACAGCAGCTCTCTGTTTTAAATCCTTATTGTACCGCTGTATAACTCCAACAGGTGTTTCCGAAACAGTGTCAACAGTGACCACTTTGTTGTCATGCCTTTTACAACGCATACTTTGTTTTTGTTGCATACCACTCGTGAATAAGATCCTCGACCTTTCTTCTTGAAGGCTTTATCAGATAACAGTTTCTGTTCTGCACCACGTAGACGATTCGATCTGATTGTTCCAAAAGAAAATATTCCCAGTACGTGAATAAGCTCTAAGATGGTGAAAAAGTTATCAAAATAAATAACTGAACATGCTGGATCAGGAATAGTTCTACACAGTGATAGGACGACTTTTGCCCCAAAGCCCAAATTCAACTTTTCTGGAGAAAATTCGTGATATCTGAAACTGTCATCGCCGCCATAGACCAGAAAATCGTAAATAAAGCCCAAAACTCCCGAAACTACAAATATTTTGTACTCCCATTTGCGAGGCTTGCTTTTTATATACTGTTTTCGATTACCGGCTTTTTTGCCTTTTTATGGCACCATCATTTCATCGATACTAAACCATGTTTCATAATGTACTTTCAAAAAAATTGCACGGACTTTTTCAATGAGGGGCCTTTACTTCAAAAAATCGGTCACCCTCATCAAGTAAGTTATCGTTAAAGTGAATGTACCGTCGTATCTGCTGAAAATTTTTTTACTGAGCATACTGAGCATACATAGGCATACTGAGATTGTAATCATCGTCAAAAGGAATGTGAAGATTTTCAAAAGAGGAAGGAAGTGACGGAGCAGGTGACGATTCAGTGCTGTCACGTTTTTGAAAGTTAAAATTCCCGACCTCATTACTAGAATCTGAACTTTGTTCATAATTTGATGATTGATGGTGTTTTGGCACCATCGCAAGTATTTTGCTAGCTCTTGAAACTATTGAAAACATAATTGTACCCTTAAACCAATAGAAAATAAGCTAAACATGCATAAGCATATGACAGTAAATCAGCTTGGCAGTGTGAACATACATATACAACCATATTCTGTATAAGTTGTTAGTGAAAGCTGGCAGTGCGTACCATGAGATACATGTCAAATTAACACAAAATTGCTACGCACCGGGCAGTGTGCACGATAAGATACACCCATTTAAAACGTTAAATGAAGCAGCAACCAAACAATAACAGAAAGTTTAAAGTAATTACTTTAAAACTTACTACTTAAATTTATAATTTCACGCTACCATTTATAAAGTATGTAAAAACCCAAATATTTTAGTAAAGTTTCTTACCTTGCTACGTGTCGACAAGTCAGAACTTGAAATAAAATAAAGTTTGACAGCTCATCAGTCTGGCCAAAACGAAAAAACTGAACAAGCGTTCGGAAACGAAGAAATTACCTACACATTTACATACAAATGATTAGTTTACGTTCAAAATTGATGCCACTATTTTTTTTAATTCTGATTCTGATCTCCACAGATACATTATCAAGAAAAGGGTTAATAAGTCTCCATGTGTTGCACCTCATCCCACTGGCTGGGGCGTTTGAATCGGCCAATGGTGGCCTCTTCTCTCCTCTTCTACCATCCTTCCTCTTCTTGGAGAAACTGGCTTTGGCACATGCGGCGCTTCGCACCTTATGGCTTGCAGTTCGCAGTATCGCCTCATAGGCCTCTTTGTCCTGTTTGTCGCCTCTTTGTCCGCGGCTGCCGGCTGTAACGTTAACGTGACCACCGCCGACCAGGGAGAGCGCAGCTTAGGCTCTTTTGCAGCTTTGGGCTTCGCTTTCTGCTTTCCCTGGACTGCTGCCTTCTTTTTATTGCCCCTACGTACTACGATATTCCAGCCCTCAGTTACATTGACTGGGGCAGTTGGCAGTGGGTGAGGTTCCGCCGCCACAGATTGTGAGAATTTTTCCTGCGCCTTAATTTTTTCACCTTTCTTCTAAGGCTCCCTTTTTATGTGAGTTTGGGGCTGGGTTGGCAGGCGCTACCGAGGTAGAGATGGTAGACTCTGCCATAACGCATTGAGATGTCGGCTTCGCTTGTCGCTTCTTTTCCGCTGCCAATGGAGGACGGACTGTCTTAGCCGGAAGGAGCCAGTCTTCCAGTGCTTAACAGTGCACGCTACTTCTTAGATTTGTTCCTTTGTCTTTTTAGCCGGAACTTGCGGCATTGCCCTTGAGCGCTGGAGGTCAGCTTTAATTCGCGACATCTCTTTCCGCAGCTCCGTCAACAAGTCCGTGAATCAAGATCTTCACTACAATACGGAATACGGACAGCACGTCCGTAAAACCAGACACAAATTAACCACATTATGACTTTGATTGTGACTTTGAGTAAAAGCGAGAACGACAAGTCCATTGTCTTGCTTCCAAGAAAAGATTGTCCTTACCAAGGCAAAGTAAACAAAAACAACAATTGTAAATATTGACTTATACACCGATGGAAAAAGTTTTTAAGATAAACCAATGAAATCTGAAAATGAAAATGGAGACAAATAAAGTTAATAAAAAAAAATCAAAGGCAAAAAATACGAAATGAAGTGTAAGGAAAGAAAACGTAAGAAAGCTAAAAAATACTTGTTAATTTCTAGTTTATCTAAGTCTAGTGATAATGAACAAAATTTGCGTGAAGGAAGCAGCAATATTGATATGGAAACTGTTGAAATCTTATCTAGTCCTCACAGAGACTTCAATGTGCATAATATGCCATAGGTTGGCTGCAAGATCCTCGTAGTAAATATAATTGTGATTGTTGTCCTCGAAGCTAAATAATAACTCATTATATTTTTTAATGAAAATGTATAAGTTTAAGAACAAAATATGTATGTTTATTTTTTATATGTTATTGTTAGTTGAAGATTGATTCCTATATTATTAATAAAGAACTAGATAGTTAACTTAACTCAACAAATTATAATGAAAAAAACGGAATGTAATTATAAATTATACTAAGTTTGACTTAAAACTTCAAATTCTCGCTCACTTCATTCAAGGCGCCTTAACCGTGCCAATAGCACATTAGGAAAAACATTAAAATACCTGTTTTGATAAATTAAGTTTAAATTTTTATGATTGTTAATTAAAAGGTAACTGATTAAAGATTCATTAGTTGCAGTAGATTTTGTTTTATTTCAACCACACTTATTGTGATAGTAATATTGCGTTACAGTATTTGCTTAAGTCGCAAGACTTGAGCAACTTTACCCTACTTAAAACGAAGTTGATATATCCACAGAGTAAAAGCATAAAATAAATAACACACCAGAAGAATGAAAGTTACTTTTACCCTGGGCTTAACTAACGTAGGCATAATTCAGTCATATAAAAATATAAATAAGATACTTGGATAAATATAAAAGAAGTTTGTGTCAACAGGACCCAAAGCAATATAATTAGGTGCAAATTTGCTTGAATATATAACTACATAACCCTTGTACTTAGAAAGGCGTCTAAAAACTGCAGTATTCCAACTTTATACACACATAATAAGACTTGGTTTTTGCGATTTTTACACATATTGAAATTAAAATTTTAACTTGAAATGAGAAATAGAATGATTTCATAAATATTTGTGATTCTTTCAGAATACCTACCAAATACCATAACTATTTCAGAAGTTTAACTCATGTGCGAAATTTTTAATGCCATCATGTACTTGTATTGAATCAAAAATTTATCCAAACAAATTGATGAGGTCAACAATTCAACTTAATTGTTCTTCATCTTTATAGTGGCATTGAAGCCAAGGGGGTGAATATCTGGGTGTTTTTACAATACTTGATAGTATGTGTAAGGTAAGTGCTTCTGCCATGCAATCATAACATTGTTTGAATCCTATAATAACATACCAAAACAGTCCCATACCAGTGCATTTTAATAACTTAAAGGTAAGTTGCCTCTGAGGCAAAAGGAAAGCAAAATTGAATCTACATGAGTCGATTATGTAGTAAAAAAACTCTATTGTTTAAACTCGACTCCGAGTTATTGAAGCCATAAAACAACACGGAGGGGAGTAGCCATTGTGATCTTTACCGATACAAAACTGTCTACCATGCAAAAAAGGCACATTAAAACTTTACACACACACATAGCAACATTGACACAGGTAAATACAGTGTAATTACGAGGGTCCTTTACATTGACTAATCGTAAGCAGCAGTGGCTGTAACACGTATCGACGCATTATCGCTAAATTTGAGAAATTGGTTAGGGAAATTAAGTTTAAAAATAAGATACACAAGTGGTAATTCTGATAAAAAATAATATTTTATTTATTATGTATTATAATTAACTGTTAACGAAAATATATGGTTTTAAAATGGACCATTTTTTTTATAAAGATGACTAATACATTATTGTGGCTCTGGTTTTTTTTCATTATAAGACCGGATATTAAGGAAACCTGCAATAATTATAAAAATAAATGAAACATCCACATTACCAACTTAGTATTCATGATTAAAAGTTTAAGCACTTGTATGTATTGTATCATGATTATTTTTTAAATGCCATTTTAATACAGCACTATAAAAAAAAGTTATAATAAATCAAAGTAAATCTCAAAAATAGGGGATAAACACAGATCAGTTCGACCGATCTGCATTGAGTATGAGAGCGAAAGGTCTGTGTTAGTAAACAAAGTTAGTGTTAGTAGGTATGCGTTTTAGCACAAGCGTTAAGTATTGTAATTTTCAACTTTCTGATAGAATAAAAATAATAATTTTATTAAAATGAAAGGTAAGTTTGACGTGGTAGATTTCTTTTTGCAGTTAAAAAACGGAACAAAACAATTAGGCATTTTCAAAAGACATTAATTCACGAGCGCAATTGAGCATGCATTTTCTTTCCATATCTTTTTATAACAAATAATAATAAATAAAAAATGGAAGCTTAAGAAAATAACACTTAATACCTATAGCACTTCTGGTGTCACACGGGGTCGTGGGCGGCGGTGATCACTTACCATCTGGTGACCCGGACGCTCGTTTTCCTTGTCTATTGTAAAAAAAAAAGATATATTTTAATAACATGTGGGTGGGTTATACGAAATTGTACGTTTCTTAGACATTATTTTGAATGTCTTTTCATATCATATCACAATTAAATATAACATGTTATAGGAGTATTTTTTAAGGACATCTCAGTTTCGAATAAATATAAATAAACGAGTACTCGTATCTTTACCTGTATATCAAGGCTTTAGGAAGAATTCCCATAATTTTTTAACGACAAGCATTAAAGACATTCGATAATAACTACTCTAGTTTAAAACTGTGTTGTAGTTATTAACGCCTTCCTCCACAAATTATTGAACAAATTTCAAAATATATATATATATATATATATATATATATATATACTAAATACTAATATTCAGATTACAGTCCAATGCCGTTCAGATTACAGTACATTTAGATTACAGAACATTCCATCATAAAATGGTTCACATCATGATTTAGAAATTACAAGTAGAACAAATTGGAGAATCTGTTTTGTTTTCATTACGAAAGCGTTATTTGACGGAAAATGTCCAGATTTGACTGAAGGTTGAATAGTTTTGTACCAATACCCTTAATGTTCAGGTAGGTACTATTAACTTCTTTGATATAACACAAAGTTTAAGCTTTTCTGTTTGCTTCAGGTAGATGTTTGGTAACCTTTCTATTTTGAAACATCAAAAAAAAAAAAAAAAAAAAAAAAAAAAAAAAAAAAAAAAAAAAAAAAAAAAAAAAAAAAAAAAAAAAAAAAAAAAAAAAAAAAAAAAAAAAAAAAAAAAAAAAAAAAAAAAAAAAAAAAAAAAAAAAAAAAAAAAAAAAAAAAAAAAAAAAAAAAAAAAAAAAAAAAAAAAAAAAAAAAAAAAAAAAAAAAAAAAAAAAAAAAAAAAAAAAAAAAAAAAAAAAAAAAAAAAAAAAAAAAAAAAAAAAAAAAAAAAAAAAAAAAAAAAAAAAAAAAAAAAAAAAAAAAAAAAAAAAAAAAAAAAAAAAAAAAAAAAAAAAAAAAAAAAAAAAAAAAAAAAAAAAAAAAAAAAAAAAAAAAAAAAAAAAAAAAAAAAAAAAAAAAAAAAAAAAAAAAAAAAAAAAAAAAAAAAAAAAAAAAAAAAAAAAAAAAAAAAAAAAAAAAAAAAAAAAAAAAAAAAAAAAAAAAAAAAAAAAAAAAAAAAAAAAAAAAAAAAAAAAAAAAAAAAAAAAAAAAAAAAAAAAAAAAAAAAAAAAAAAAAAAAAAAAAAAAAAAAAAAAAAAAAAAAAAAAAAAAAAAAAAAAAAAAAAAAAAAAAAAAAAAAAAAAAAAAAAAAAAAAAAAAAAAAAAAAAAAAAAAAAAAAAAAAAAAAAAAAAAAAAAAAAAAAAAAAAAAAAAAAAAAAAAAAAAAAAAAAAAAAAAAAAAAAAAAAAAAAAAAAAAAAAAAAAAAAAAAAAAAAAAAAAAAAAAAAAAAAAAAAAAAAAAAAAAAAAAAAAAAAAAAAAAAAAAAAAAAAAAAAAAAAAAAAAAAAAAAAAAAAAAAAAAAAAAAAAAAAAAAAAAAAAAAAAAAAAAAAAAAAAAAAAAAAAAAAAAAAAAAAAAAAAAAAAAAAAAAAAAAAAAAAAAAAAAAAAAAAAAAAAAAAAAAAAAAAAAAAAAAAAAAAAAAAAAAAAAAAAAAAAAAAAAAAAAAAAAAAAAAAAAAAAAAAAAAAAAAAAAAAAAAAAAAAAAAAAAAAAAAAAAAAAAAAAAAAAAAAAAAAAAAAAAAAAAAAAAAAAAAAAAAAAAAAAAAAAAAAAAAAAAAAAAAAAAAAAAAAAAAAAAAAAAAAAAAAAAAAAAAAAAAAAAAAAAAAAAAAAAAAAAAAAAAAAAAAAAAAAAAAAAAAAAAAAAAAAAAAAAAAAAAAAAAAAAAAAAAAAAAAAAAAAAAAAAAAAAAAAAAAAAAAAAAAAAAAAAAAAAAAAAAAAAAAAAAAAAAAAAAAAAAAAAAAAAAAAAAAAAAAAAAAAAAAAAAAAAAAAAAAAAAAAAAAAAAAAAAAAAAAAAAAAAAAAAAAAAAAAAAAAAAAAAAAAAAAAAAAAAAAAAAAAAAAAAAAAAAAAAAAAAAAAAAAAAAAAAAAAAAAAAAAAAAAAAAAAAAAAAAAAAAAAAAAAAAAAAAAAAAAAAAAAAAAAAAAAAAAAAAAAAAAAAAAAAAAAAAAAAAAAAAAAAAAAAAAAAAAAAAAAAAAAAAAAAAAAAAAAAAAAAAAAAAAAAAAAAAAAAAAAAAAAAAAAAAAAAAAAAAAAAAAAAAAAAAAAAAAAAAAAAAAAAAAAAAAAAAAAAAAAAAAAAAAAAAAAAAAAAAAAAAAAAAAAAAAAAAAAAAAAAAAAAAAAAAAAAAAAAAAAAAAAAAAAAAAAAAAAAAAAAAAAAAAAAAAAAAAAAAAAAAAAAAAAAAAAAAAAAAAAAAAAAAAAAAAAAAAAAAAAAAAAAAAAAAAAAAAAAAAAAAAAAAAAAAAAAAAAAAAAAAAAAAAAAAAAAAAAAAAAAAAAAAAAAAAAAAAAAAAAAAAAAAAAAAAAAAAAAAAAAAAAAAAAAAAAAAAAAAAAAAAAAAAAAAAAAAAAAAAAAAAAAAAAAAAAAAAAAAAAAAAAAAAAAAAAAAAAAAAAAAAAAAAAAAAAAAAAAAAAAAAAAAAAAAAAAAAAAAAAAAAAAAAAAAAAAAAAAAAAAAAAAAAAAAAAAAAAAAAAAAAAAAAAAAAAAAAAAAAAAAAAAAAAAAAAAAAAAAAAAAAAAAAAAAAAAAAAAAAAAAAAAAAAAAAAAAAAAAAAAAAAAAAAAAAAAAAAAAAAAAAAAAAAAAAAAAAAAAAAAAAAAAAAAAAAAAAAAAAAAAAAAAAAAAAAAAAAAAAAAAAAAAAAAAAAAAAAAAAAAAAAAAAAAAAAAAAAAAAAAAAAAAAAAAAAAAAAAAAAAAAAAAAAAAAAAAAAAAAAAAAAAAAAAAAAAAAAAAAAAAAAAAAAAAAAAAAAAAAAAAAAAAAAAAAAAAAAAAAAAAAAAAAAAAAAAAAAAAAAAAAAAAAAAAAAAAAAAAAAAAAAAAAAAAAAAAAAAAAAAAAAAAAAAAAAAAAAAAAAAAAAAAAAAAAAAAAAAAAAAAAAAAAAAAAAAAAAAAAAAAAAAAAAAAAAAAAAAAAAAAAAAAAAAAAAAAAAAAAAAAAAAAAAAAAAAAAAAAAAAAAAAAAAAAAAAAAAAAAAAAAAAAAAAAAAAAAAAAAAAAAAAAAAAAAAAAAAAAAAAAAAAAAAAAAAAAAAAAAAAAAAAAAAAAAAAAAAAAAAAAAAAAAAAAAAAAAAAAAAAAAAAAAAAAAAAAAAAAAAAAAAAAAAAAAAAAAAAAAAAAAAAAAAAAAAAAAAAAAAAAAAAAAAAAAAAAAAAAAAAAAAAAAAAAAAAAAAAAAAAAAAAAAAAAAAAAAAAAAAAAAAAAAAAAAAAAAAAAAAAAAAAAAAAAAAAAAAAAAAAAAAAAAAAAAAAAAAAAAAAAAAAAAAAAAAAAAAAAAAAAAAAAAAAAAAAAAAAAAAAAAAAAAAAAAAAAAAAAAAAAAAAAAAAAAAAAAAAAAAAAAAAAAAAAAAAAAAAAAAAAAAAAAAAAAAAAAAAAAAAAAAAAAAAAAAAAAAAAAAAAAAAAAAAAAAAAAAAAAAAAAAAAAAAAAAAAAAAAAAAAAAAAAAAAAAAAAAAAAAAAAAAAAAAAAAAAAAAAAACGACATGTTTCTTATTTTAATTTGTGTGTTCCTTATAGTTTTTTATTTCTATGGAACTAGGAATTATGACTACTGGACAAAGAAAGGTGTCAAATATGAAGAGCCCTTGATATATTTTGGTAGTAATTTAAAAGCATTTATCGATAAAGTCAGTGTTTCTGAGAGATTTTCAGCACTGTACAGAGAATATCCGAATGATAAATACGTTGGATTCTACGAAGGTAATAATCCGGCAATCCTCATCAGAGATCCAGAATTAATAAAACATGCTCTTATTAATGACTTTCGTCATTTCCACTATCGTGGATTAAATCCTCATAAAACAGTAATTGAACCCTTACTTAAAAATTTATTTACATCGGACGGTGATGTTTGGAAATTGATGAGGCAAAAGTTGACTCCAACTTTCTCCAGCGGTAAGTTAAAGGCTATGTTCCCATTGATAGTGGAGAGAACAGAAAAATTAGAGAAGATTGCTATTAGTATAGCAGAAACTCAAGAAGAGGTAGATGTTAGGGAATTAATGGCAAGGTACACGACCGATTTTATTGGTGCTTGTGGCTTTGGAATTGATTCAGCGGCTTTAAACGACGAGAATTCGGATTTCCGAAAATTAGGCAAACGCATTTTTACTAATACCAAACGAGATCATCTTGTGTCTTTATTGAAAAGAATGTTCCCAGAAACTTTTAAACATCTGCATTTTTTCGCTCCTGAAGTAGAAACTAAGACTGTTTCTATTGTGAAGCAAATTATGGCGCAAAGAAATTATAAGCCGTCAGGAAGAAATGACTTTATTGATATGATGTTGGAGTTAAAGCAAAAGGGTAAAGTTATCGGGGAGTCGTTAGAAAAAAAGAACCCTGATGGATCCCCGGAAATAGTGGAACTGGAATTAGACGATCAGCTGCTTGCTGCTCAAGTGTTTATATTTTTCGCCGCCGGTTTTGAAACTTCTTCGTCAGCTAGTAGTTTTCTTCTTCACAAATTAGCGTACAACCCTGAAGCCCAAGAACGATGTCAGAAGGAAGTTGATGAGGTCCTCAAAAAGTATGATGGAAAATTATGTTTTGATGCTATTAAAGATATGAAGTATTTAGAAATGGCCTTCAAGTAAGTACTTTTTATATTTACGTGGGTATACTCATAAAATATACTCTATTATTATGATGTTACAGAATAGAGCCCACGTTTGGCCTCATATGGAGTACTGTTCTCATCTCTGGGCTGGTGCACCCCAGTCCAGTGCTTGATCCATTTGATCACATACAACGTAGAGCCATTCAAATCGATAAGAACCCAATAATTTGTGAAAGGCTTGACACTTTCGCGTTGCGTGGAGACGTTTCCTCTCTGTGTATTCTCTACCTCATTTATCACGGGGAGTGTTCTGGGGAACTGTTTGACTTGATTCTTGCCGCTGAATTTTTCAACCGCACAGTATGTAGTATACTCAAATACCAGCCTCATTATCTGGATACGTGGCACTCTACTACTGTGCGGTTTTGTTCCATGTGCCACTCAAGTGTGGAATGGCCTTTTTTTTCGCTAACCCGCGTTTTCACTTAAATTACAAAATTTCTGAGATTAGCATGCACAAATGCACAGAAAAAGAGTAAAAACAATTAAAATTTTTTGTTAAAATTGTTTTGTGTTCCATTATATTGATAAATGTCCCCAATAATATTTTTGTACGTATATCTTCCATGTACACTCTCCAATGTAAATATTGAAAAACAATAACAGTTCTAGTTACCTAAATACGCACTTACTCACACATGCTAAAGATAAGCATCACACATGCTAAGGTGGGTCAAGTTAGTGACGTAATTGAAAATAGTTTAATTTTACATTACTTAATTATCGATACCTTACTCGTACTTAAACAGAAAAGGAATACACTTGTTTTCATTAATTTTATAAGAGAACCTAGTGTCAAGACACTCCATAGTCTGCCGTTCGTAGTTTATCTATACAACATATAATAAAAATGTAACTTATCGCTGTTGTTGCAACGATGAGGATATATGAAAAAAATGTTATTCGGAACATTTATCAATAAGTGGAACCCGAAATAATAATTTTATTTCTATTTGTCTGTGCGTTTGTGCACGCTACTATCAGAAACAGTTTAACCAATTTAAATGCAGTTTTAACTTTCGTATATCGGCAAGCCTCACTATTATTTTATTTCAATCGGTTCATAAATAAAAAAGTTACAAAGGGATTTAAGTGAGAAAGCTGAACGACGATAATACAAAATATAATAAAAATAGATCTTTGGTTTTCGCGAATTTTACATTGAAATGTAACTATTTTTAACCGGATTAATCTATTTTTTAATTAATGCAATTCTGTCCGTAAATAGTATTTATATGCATATAAATAATTATAAATTGAAAACCTACTTTAGAAAATATTTGATTTTCGCGATTTTCTAACATTTTGAAATGAAACTATTTCTAACCGGATTAAGTGCGTATATTATTCGAAAATATATTTTGGAAAACTCGACGTTCCGAATACTATACAGTAGTCTATGGTCATAGGTAGCTGAGTTCTCAAACCTACCACACTAGATAGCAAGATACAGTCTGCTCATTCTGCAAGAATATAGGGCAGTACGCGAGGCAACTAAGAAATCGTTGGCGGTAGTTTGATATAATAAATGTCTCAGTCTACCTGTGACCAGTTTTTTTTAAAAATATACTAAATTAATAAATGTACTAAACGCACGACGTATAGTACATTTATTTAGTTTACGCAGGCGAAGTCGCGGGCGGTTCTGTAGTAGCCAAGATAATAGAGATTTTATTTATCGTATTGAAAACATACTACTTGAACCTGAGATTCAAGCTCAATACACGTTTAGCCAGCCACACCGTAGCTTTACTATAATAGTGTAAATAAAAAAAAAATGACGATATATTCATTCAAATTATTTTAATTTAATTTAATTAAACATTAATATAATTAAACATTCAAATTATCTAATGATTTATTGAGAAATCCGTTTACAGATAAAAAATAAGCAGGCCATTTTATCGATAATGATTTGAAATTTGAAATAGCTGCGTTTATCTATATTTAATCTTTATATTATTACTACAAATCTATCTAAGCTATCAGTCTTAATTTTATTTATTTTTGTCAATCAACTGATAATGATTATTATATAATTATCCTTTTCTTTCTCATTCATTATTATTATATAACTTCCTTTAAGTTGATAATTTTGATTGATGTCTCTATTAAAAGGAGACTGAGAATAAAAGTATATAAAATACTATATACTATATACTTAAATACTCCGCTTACTTCAATGTATGAGACACAACAGACCAACAAGTTCAAATACTTATATAATGCAGTACATACTAAAATATTTAAAGTAACAAAGGGTAGATAGCAATCAATTATGGCCGCTGGCCGGGGCCACAGGGACTACAATCTTCCGTGAACTCTGGGGAACCTTAATCCAACTTATTGCGTCGGAGGTTAGATAAAAAGTACAAATATGTCGTAGTCATATCATAGAATACATGATTTCATTAAATCAAAATCAAATACTTATAATATTTTTTATTTAAATGGTTCTCTAGAGTATGAAACTGTTTTAAGCTATAAACATATAAGGAGTTCGTAATACGCACATATTCTGGATCTATATTAAATAATTACCAAACGTCGGTGACTAAAACCGTTAAACGTTTAACGATATGGTCAAATTCAGTCTATCGTTTCTGCGACCATTTGATGATATTGTCGATTTTTTTTGATCCCTTTTTACAAAAACTACGCTGGAGAAGAAGTGCTAAAAGCCGTTCTTTTATTGTAATATTGCGTTAGATTTCTAATTCAAAAATTAAAATCAATGCTACAAACACTGTCATGTATTTGACGTAAACTATTTTTTATAAAATGACATAGGTACACGACGACGGGGCCTCTAGTGTGTTTAATTTTAGTAGCATTTTTAAAGATTAAGATTAATGACATATTAATAATCTTAATAGCTTAGACGAAATTTTTTATTTACATTATGATAAGGAAACTTTAAGGTACTTTTTGTGAAATTTAATTATCAGGCTCTTATCATCAGAGCGATATTCCATATACGGAGTAGATATTTCAAAACATATCTATAAATAATTAGACGTAGTAAGATTAGTATACTTAAATCAGTTCAATCTATCTTGCCAATTAAGCAATCGAAATCAAAATATTCTTTATTTAAACACTTTGAATGGTCGCGACGTCAGTACTCGTCGTCACCGTGTTACTACTGGCTCGGCAGACAGTTCTGCTGAGAACAGCCGGTGAGAAACTTGACGTCGCTGACAATCATTTTATAACTATGATTAGCCTCCCTAGAGAGTACCAAAAGGATTTAATTCCATACATTAACATCAGCATAGTATATTTTTAACATTTTAAGGTGTTAATCACACACTTAGGAAATTTAATAACATTATTAGAAGACGTATAAAAATTTGAACGCAGCGTGTAAGCTAAGTTCTTATAAGCGTAAAAGAATTTCGACGCAGCTGGATGTAGAACGGATGGCTTAGCGGTCAGAGTGTTTGGACGGTTTCCAAAAGACGCGAGTTCGTATCCCGCTGCGCCCAAATTTTTAATACACGTGTTCAGCTTTTCTTTACTTCAGCATTTAAAAAATAAATCGATACATTCTTATCAGTTTTAGTAATAATTTCTAAAGACATACTACCCTCGTTAGCAAATCAAAATTTATTGAATGCTGCGGTCGTCGTGGCGCAGTGAAAGTGCGCGCGATGGTAGTGAATTCAAATCCCACTCGAGGGAATGGTTACAATTAAATGGTTTTAATTTTTTTTTTGTTCCGATAAGACAGAGCGGGGTGTTCAGTTTCAGTGCAGTGATAGAAAAGCGGCGGGCTGAAATTAAATTAGAATATAATTATATTGTAAATTGTATCATTTTGCGCGTGTGCAATAAAAAATTACTATTAAGTAATTTTCTTGATCTTTAATGTGCTATTCCCATATTTAAAATATGAAAAACATTTTAAGAAAACGTAAAAAAAATTACGAAGCGTTCCCCTAAAGGCCTTTGCTCTCGCATGTGTACGGCTGGGTGCAGAGTTCTGTCAAGAACTATTTTTTACAGTTAAAGTATGTTCGTGGTAGAGAGATTTTTATAAATTTCCGTAGCTAATAAGTTAGTAGCCGAAATTAACTTACATTTCCAAAAATAACCGTATATATAACATAACATATGTTAACTATCCGTAACCGAAGTAATCAGAAATTAACTTTATAATTTCTGATAACTTTATGATTAATTGAAATTAACGATAATTTCGAAACCAATATTATCGGAAATTTACGGATAACCCAAAGTTAATCACTTTTGAATCCATAACCAAAGTAATAATACAAGTTACGACGGAATTCGTATACGCTTTAACATAAATTACTTTGTTGTGCTACTTGTTTGGTTTCCTAAAAGACGCGGGTTCGAATTCTTGCTACATTAAAATTTATATCTTTTTTTATTACTTCTTATTTATATTTTGTCCTTAAAATGTTAAAAAAATTTTTTTAGGGAAAAGTATCCGCTGCCTGCCGTATCTCCAGGATTTTTGGCCTGTGAAAAACCACATCGAAATACACTTTGCCGGGCACCAACGTGACATTGGACAAAGACATAATTGTGATAATCTCGACAGAGGGCCTAAGCTCTGATGAAGCGTACTTCGATGATCCTGAAGAGTTCAGACCAGAGAGATTCCATCCAGACAATATTGATCTCATTAAAAAGTGCACTTATATGCCATTCGGGGACGGTCCTCGCTCTTGCATTGGTAAGAATCAACTTTGATTTAAAATCAACCTGAAAATAGGTAAAAGTATAAAAATTATTTGAAGGTAGCAGTGGATTTGAACTCAATGACTCTTGGACACAAACGATTCTTGCCAATTATGGTTAGAGAATTTTGCTGGAACGGTATGAGTAAAAGAGGTTCTAAGAGTCTCGACAGTTCTGTTCTCACGGGTTCATATCCCGCTGCGTTTAAATTTTTATATGTTTTAAAACCCGTGAAGCCAAATTATAAATATTGTTTTTATTTTCCAGGTGAACGCATGGGTATAATGCAGTCTATGGCCGGAGTGGCGACTGTTTTAAAGAACTTCAATGTTTCACCTTCAAGCTCTTCCTTACCCAAGCCCTTGATCGACCCTTAAGTTCTATTATCGTCCAAACGATTATTGGCGGACTTCCATTGGCATTAAAACGAAGAAAGTAGAGTAAGAGTAGAGTAGAGTAAGAGTAGAGTAGAGAAAGCAGAGTAAGTAACGCAATTAATAAGTACGATTGATCGCGAAAATCGCAGGTGCAAATCCCGGTTAGGGCACATTTATTAGTTTCACCTGTGCGCTACTCTCCTTTCTATTCTCCTTTTTT
The DNA here is from genome assembly GCA_038994665.1 of Podotricha telesiphe. NCBI lineage: Eukaryota > Metazoa > Arthropoda > Insecta > Lepidoptera > Nymphalidae > Podotricha > Podotricha telesiphe. Next base: position 52,163 of record JAOYRR010000443.1, on the reverse strand, counting down.
CGAGATTTGAACAGTTTTCAAGAAGCGCGGGTTCTAATCCCACTGTGTTTAAATTTTTATACGTTTTCTAAATATGTCTGTATCTATGTCTAAACCAGCTGCAATTCGATTCATTGTCATTCGTTAATTCGTAATCATTCGTTTCTGTTATATCGTACTGTGTCTGCTGTTTTAATAATCGCAGCTGCAATATAATTTTATCTTGATTCGCCATTGTACTGTATTAAATATTAAGATTAATATTGTATAAGCTATATTTTTGGTGTACAATAAAGAGTATTTACTTACTTACAATTGATGTATTTTTTATGACTGATGTTTTTTTAGGTATACTCTTAGCACTTGATAAAAAAGAGAAAATAGACCATATTTTGACACTACCACGCTGTTTTTCGCATAGCATGTAGGCATAGAGAGTGTCACACTCCGTTCTCCGCTCACCGCCAGAAATGAAGACATTGCGAAACTCAACGCAGCGTTCTGTCTTACCAGAGCGGAGAAATAACAATTATTTAAATATAATCATTTGCCAAGTAGAGTTGGAACCCACAAGCCAGGCGTTTACAGTAGCCCTGTAGAACTGTAGTAGAACTGTAACCCGCTGTCCCGAAATACCACTGAAACTTATAGCATTGATGTGTATTTAATAAAACAATATTAATTTTACTTTAAAAACCATGCATTCCTATGTTCCGGACACAAGTGCGAATTTTCAAATAAAATTAACGAAACGTATGAAATTTGTTTTTGATTGTTCCAAAATTTTATTATATACAAAGATACAGGTGAAGCTAATAAAAAACGAGATAAGATATTCTCCATACTTGTTGTAAATGCTGGCCCCTGAGGACCTGAACCTTGGGGTCCAAGTGGAGCTGAGTTGGCAGCCGGTGAGGCTCTAGCAGTCGCTATAATCACTCTGGAGTACTTTGCCAATCGAGGAACAGACTGTACAAATTAATTAGAGGCAAACTCTTTTACACTTAACTTAGCCTCAGAACTTTTATACTTAAACAATTGAAGCCTATCACAGTCTTTTGTAACACCAGTGGATTTTGGAATAATATAAGAAATAAAAAGTTGATTTACAATATACACATACTTTTTACCACATATAATAGTCAAAGAGAACCTAGTGACAAAACATTCCATTCTTCACTTTCCACCCAAATCCTAGACATTGCAGGTTTAATTGTAAGTATTAAAATAACTTCAACACAAATTTAAACAAACTTAATTGGCGCGGGAAAAAGGTATGAAGACGCCATTTAGTGATGTATCAGCTCGATGTAATAACTCGAAATGGGCTTAGCTCGACTTAATTCGAGTTGAATTCTCTCTATCCCGAATTTCAATACTCCCACAAAATCGCATCAGCCGAATAATACTGACATGGCGCTAAGTTAGTTGATCATGACTATATTTATTAGTTACAAATGTCATAACGACACAAGATTGTTGCAGATTTGAGGTTATATGTAATTGAAGTGCCGGTTGTTATTGTTGTAAGTTTTTCGAATTGTTAAGTACTGTATCTGAAATCTGTTGCTTGGAATGTATTGGAGTCAACAATGATAATAGAGTTGCTAAATGTGAATAGTGTTCAGATTCATACAAATATATTGGCAATGCTTTATTAAAACATATTAAAAAGAAGCATTCAAGTGTTGATGTCATAGAAACAATTTAAATCAGACTTTATCGTCAGCAAACGGAATTAATATTTCGGTTCACATGGTACACGGTACTAGTCGCAGATAGTGGCACATTGTGGGTTGAACCTCCTCCAAAAAGATTGAGGTAAACTCAAGCCCGCCTCTGGCCGTGCCAAAGAAGATTACACAAAATTCTGGCGACAGTGCTCCAATTAATATGCTAATTTAAGATTCTCAAACTTGCCAAATAGTGGAGAACTTAGGGACTACTTGAGGGTTTTCAACAATATACGAAGCACTGAATGCTGATTATGAACTTCCAAGTAAAAAATAATTTATTGAAGATGGATAACAAGTATAAATTAAAGACCAAATCTTTAAAAAATCAGGATGTTTGTCCTACTTTGACGTCTGATATCTGGTCTTCAGATACACATAAAAACGTGTCAGCACATGAGATTGAAAACATCCGTTATTTTTACTTTAGATGTCCTTGCAAGTACGACTATTATATTATATAATACTTCAAAACGTGTGTTTTCTTTATTATTGTAAAAAAATATATCATTAACTATATATATAAAGTTTCTTCCTGAATGACTGATCAAGGCACAGCCTAAGCCGCTGATCGTAGAGACTTCGAGGGTGTATCTTTGTATGAAGCATCCGATAAGCAAGGATTTTCCCAAATTCTACACCTAAGGCGGTCAAAAACTATATTGTGCAACGTGTTTCTTTGGTCCATTGTACTAAAATTTTGCATAAACGTTCTTTAACAAAATTGATGGAAGACGTGTTTCGTATTATATTGAAACTCATTGAATAACGCGTTAAAAAAGGGTAGAAATTTATTTTAGGGATGATTTGCATCGAAGTTGATATCAATATATTCAAAATATTATGACACATGTTTAAAATCAAACTTCTAGTTAGATTAGCAATGGCAGACCCCGACGGATTCGTCACCGTCGTCTTGTTACATAATTTCTTTTAGATGGGGGTTTTACGTTTTACGACAGATGATATGGCACGAAAGTAAAGTTTAGGTCATAAAGTTCACGTTAATTTGTTTAAGTTGATTAACTAAACCCCAAGGTTTAAGTTAATGGAATAAATTAAAATTTTTCATGGGTCCCCACAAAATCGTGTGTAAGGATGTATTATTTACTGAATACTGTATATTATTTACATGAATAACATTTTATTATAGACTTTATTAAAGTTAAATTTTAGTCTGTATATATATTAAAATATATATATATTACGTAAGTGTGTGAATAACACTTTAAAAATGTAAAAAATATTTTACACAAGTAACTTACAAATGAAAATTTGAAAAGAAAGAGAAGGCACAAAATTTAGAGTCGTAGCTTCAAAATTAAGAATAAAAATCGATTTGCAATAATGAATATATTATATCGATATATCAATTTATCGATATTTTTGTACATTACCAGTAACAATACCAATTAAACTTTGACGTTCATGGTACTTAACATTGTTGATTGTTTATCTTTAACTGTCATTTCTCGTTAGTTATGATTAAGTTTAAGAGTAAAATGTGGGTTATTTCTTGGTTTGTATATATTACTTCCTTTTTGCCAATTTATTAAATGCCTTTTAAGTTTGTATGTACATCAAAATAATTGTGTTATTACTTAATTAATAATTATGTTAGTACATGTATGGTTCTATTTAATTTTTAACTTAAGTATTATTATTATGTTTGTTTTTTTTATTGTGGCAAAAAACTATTTTAAAAGTTATGTGAACTTTGCCATTAATTGGTAACATGCCAATTATATTTTTTGCAAGATCACTACAATTCTGGAGAATGTGTCTTGACACTAGGTTCTCTCTGTCTACCGTACTGGTTGCTGTGTGGCAAAAATTGTGCAAAAAGAAATTTTAGAATAACAAATTGAAATATACAAATACTACCTACTTACAGATGTAAACGAGATACAATCATTTTAATTGTTAACAAGTATAAGATTTTATTCAATAATTTACCCTATTTTTAATAGCTATTTTATGGAGTTGTAACTACTAACACTAAGTAATTTACTGTTGTAAAATTCATAAATAAATGGTACTGTTCTAAAATTCATAAAAAACTCTCAAACCAATGTACTGATTCAAATTGACCATGTTATGTAAAGTTCGAAAATTTCATTTTGAAAATTGTATATTATATACATTTCTTGTAAACATTTCGTCATTAGGTACCAAAGCAGAGAAATGAAAATATTTTAATATTTAAAATTATATAATTTTTCCACAGACTGGGAACAACATCCTCAACCATCACACGGAACCATTATATCCATGTTTGACTTTAATTATTTTTTGGTATCTGTGCAGATAACAGAGCAACAATATGGACAGTCATACTCTATTCAGTTTCAAGACACCCACAACAAACCAAAATTGTAAGTTTTTCAAATAAATTAAATGAAATTTTGCTATCTGTTTGTTCTTTGACTTTGTCTCAACCACCTCTTTCAGTTTAGTCTCTTCCATAAGCTTATAAACCACTTAGGCTATATTGTCTTCCCATCATTCATATTAGCATCATGGGAAAGGAACAGAGGTTGCTAATATTTATATCAGTAACATTTTGCACACTTATTAATAAACTCAAGAAACTCAAAAATCTTTTTTTTGGACACATTTAGAAAAACTATTCAGATAGTATATCTGAAATTATAATAATAATGTGAAAACAAAGCAATTGTATTGCTATCGAAATGCTTAATCAGTTTTTAGTTATTTTTTTTTCTTATGTACAGTCATAATTAATATATATTATCAGGGTAATAAGTATATATACTCTAGTTAAGTCCGTTTACTATTTGTGTTTATTTAAAAAGATTATATCTTTAATGCATTAATTCATATCATTATTATAATGCAATGAAATCATTTTGTTCAATGCGAATAGGATTTTCGCCGCTATTTGAATACAATGCAAGTCAGCTTTCATATAAGAAATAGGGTTTATTTAGTATTGGTTCAGAGTAAAAATTCTAAACAACAATATCTTTCAAAAATCCTCCATCACAGCAGATTCATATTCATAGATATCTTAAAGAAGTCAGAGTCTAGAGATCAAAAACAGCTACAAAATAAAATATAGATCAATAAAGTACCATAATCAGACAACATAAGTCTTGCCACAGCTAACAAAGTAGTAACAAAAATTATAAATCAAGCACACTTACTAATAATAATAATAATAATAATACTTGTCATTACTAAAATCAACAGTATATTTGCATAATTGTTCAGCCTTGACATAATAAAGTTCTATAATTAACTAATAACTAAACTGACCTATATCTTCAAAATATTTATGAAATGTGCCCAACCCTGCCATGTGGTGGAAAAATGTAAAGCTGTTTTTTATACCTGCGACGGGATGAGTGGTTGTTTAATTATAATTTAAGGTCGAATTGAAGGTCTGTTTTCAATTTACAGATCTTTCGTTATACAGATGGGTGGAAACTAGCACAAATGTAAGTATAAGAAAAATTAATTAGCTAATTATGCTTTGAATTTTTCCTTAATTTAATATGTGGCGGAAAAACGTAAAATCTTTTTTCATTAGACAAGTTAATGTTTATTGTGGAGTAAAGAAACCAAAATTTTCTTATTGTGGCCGTCGTAATGGAACAGCGTTTGAATAATCAAAATTTTATTATTTTTGTTTCTCTGCGCTGGTCACAAGGCACAAAAGGCACAAAATCGCGGCGTTTAGCTCCGCAATTTAATATGCATTTAGAGAAGCGAAAAATGTTTAATGTAATAATTCTTTGGAAAGGTATTTAATTAATAAAATAAATATTACACACACTGCAATGTGTTTTACGTACATTTTTGTGTAAAGTGGCATACTCATTGCGAGGACAACGTGTATTTATCACGTTAACGGGTCTGCTAGTTAGTAATTGACTCAAATTCAAAATATATTTTATTCAAATACGCTTTTGCAAGCAGGTTTGATCGTCAAATGAACATAAAGCTGCCACCGGCTCGGGAGGCAGTTCTGCTGAGAAGAGCCACGGAGAAACTCTTAATATTTGCTCTTTTGAAATATAAAAGTTACAGTTTTATTATTTAATACAGTGGTAGATAACCTGCACTAAACTCAAATCATATTACTTCCACACTTTTTATCTTTTAAATATATGTATTATACAAAAATGTTATTTACACACGACATTTTTCTCGAAAAGTATAAAAAATAAGCATCTTAATATTAAAAAAAAATTATAGAATAGTCTGGAATCATTTGCTTTAGGGGATCTATTTATGTTTTTAATTTATTTAAAACTAAGGACCCGGCCCGGCTTTGCTCGGATAATACTTATATTTTGATATATTTTTGGTAGCCAACCTGCATAAGCGTATAGATAAATATAAATAAAATTTGAATTTATAATTTCAGGATACAGGCAACACTGACACTGTAAACTTACAAGATTCAATGTCAGAGATTCTATCAAAAATAGCACACTATCCAGCTTTAAGGATGAATAAGGTATGATAAGTATGCCTTCATAGTAGATACCATCGTGGCTCAGTAGTACAGACCCAGTAGTGGTACCCAAGACCGCCACTCAACACGAAATCTCTCGATTTTGGGACAAAAAGTGGAAAACACAGCGTCTTGACACTAGGTTCTGGATGGCTACCCTGCTATGTGGGACAGGACGTGAAGCTGCAAAAAAATGTGGACAAAATAAAGTCGCCAGTAAAAAAAGATAATGATGCTTAATATGACAGTGACATAATAATAATAATAAAAACTCTTAATTATATATTCACAAATAGAAATAAAAACTGAAAATAAGTTAAATAAATACAAACATGCAAAAAGAAAAACACAAAAAGAATATGCAAAATACAAGAATACTCGTATCGTGTACAATAGGCGGCGTAAATTTTTTATTATTGAAAAATTTAATTTTACAATGTTGAAATGAACCTATTTTAACTGGATTAATAGCGTATAATAGAGGAGTCTACCTGTCACCACGGACTACTGTAAAGTATTCACAACGTTGGGTTTTCTGTAATTTACTTTCGAATACCAATAATCCGGTTAAATTAGTTTCATTTCAAAATGTGTATAAATCAAAGATTCCAATCAAAACCAAAGATTATTAAATCATAGATGATAAGTAGTTTCACTGACTATTTACCGTCTAAACAGGTTTATTATTTATAAACGTTTACAGATATAATTTTGGCTGTACAGTAACGCATCTTAGCCAATTCTAACAACAGAGTATATCTTAAACCAAAAAATATATATTTACTTTTTAATTTCATTTTACACATACTTATTATGTAAAATATGACCACAGTCGCAGTCGAGGGGTGTTTGTTTAACGTCAGCTATTGAACCGTTAAAATTACGGCCATTAAAGTTAAATATCAATAAAAACACGTTTATTTTTAATTATTTTCATTTCTCCGCTTTGTTGAACAAGACGAAGCGCGGCATTGGGTTCCGCCACTCAGCACGCAATGTCTCGTTCGAGCGGAAATTGAAGAACGGAGTGTCTTGACACTGGGTTAAGAAGTGTTGGTCATCTAGTGTCGATAATTTAACTTTAATGCCCATAATTTGAACTGTTAGTATAGTTATTTATACAGGAAGAATCAACTCTGAACTTTTTATCACAAAAAATATGCGGATCAGTTCATATGGAGAAGCAGTGAAGGAGTATGAAATTAATAAAATGAATTTTACACAGTGTACACACTTTAATGTGTTTGACGTACACCTAACTAAGACCAAAGTGTATTATGCAAGTAATTATGTTTTCTATGTGTGTTCTAATCTATTAAAATATGCATCTATTATCCTGCAGGTCTGGTTAAGATATAGATCTTTTGAGTTTTGTTCGTTTGTCGTTATTATTTTATATTTAAAATAATCTTAATTAGTCGAAGTCTTAGGTAATTGATGATTTGTTTTTTAAATCGTTTAAAAATGTCATGGAAAGCGCAGTGTGCTTCGAACCAGCGCCTCTTGAAAATCACTCAAGCGATGTATCGCCTCCGGCTGCGTCGAAATTCTTATACGCTTATTACAAGTTATTTTTGTCGTTAGAGAGATACTGTAGAAAGATTTATAGCGGTCAGAGCGCCTGTTGTTTTCAAGAGGAGCGGGTTTGAATCCCGCTGCGTTCAAACTTTTGATGGTTATTTTAAAAAAATGTTAATTAAATAAAATTTGATTTATCTATAATATTACGACTAACACAATATTTTACCAAAAACTACTTTCATTTTAGTGAAGAATTAGTTGTTAATAGTTTTTTTAAATAAATATTTTCAAGGATCGACTATCTTTCGAAGAAAGTAGAGATTAATGAATTATACAAAGAACTGCTTGAGAATATAAGCAATGTGTTTACTAAAATGCCCAATCATCTATTAAATCAACGCTGCCCGGATACTCTGACACTTTATTAAGTGAAATAAAAGTGCAATACTCAAGTTAAAGGATATACAAAAAAGTGACAATCACGCTATTAATCAAATCACCAGAGGAAGTAAATAATAATGATTTTTAATGAAACAACAATTAGGAATGATTTGAATAAGATTTCTGATTTAAATGAAATTACTCCATTCAGATGGGATTATTGATTTACATGGAGTTACTGATTCAAATGGGATTAATGATTTACATGGGTTACTGATTCAAATGGGATTAATGATTTACATGGAATTACTGGTTCAAATGACATTAATGACTTACACGGCATTACGAATTCAAATGGGACTCATGATTTAGATGGGATTACTGATTTCATTGGAAATTTAGCCAATTTTGACGAGACTGTGCCAATGGAAACAGATGATGTCACGATTAACACAAATATTAATAGTGAAGTGTTAAGTATTGATGATAATTTGTCGTCTATATGGGAAGACAATTTTTTCTCAGATCAGGTGAACGATTGTATAGACAATGTTAGTGTGACGTAAATGATTACCAACCTAGAGTTCTTTAATTTTATTATTATCTAACAGTTCACAGTATTAATTCAGTGCTGTGTCTTAACCATCCTTAAAAAGTCAGGCTTTTATCATTATTCATCATTTCTGTTTGTAAAATGCACACGATTTATTAAAAAAAAACAAAAAACACTAACATAAATATTAAAAAATATATTTAAAAAAACGTATATGAATTTGACAAGCAGCGAGATTCGAACCTGTGCGTCTTGTATACCGCTCAAGCGCTCTGAAATTAAATTGAAATTGACTGAAATCGAAATTCATATACGATTTATATGTTTTCTAGAAATATGTTTTCCAATTTCCTAAGTGTGTGTGAATAACACTTTAAAAATGTTTAAATATAATAACACAAATATTTTATATCTGTAACATATACAGAGATATCGTGAAAAAGAGAAGAAGTTTAGAAATAAATGGCGTTAATGGCTTTTATATTACATAACACGATTAAAAAAACCGCTAGCACAGTATTTCATTTCGTAACTAATAAGCACCTATCAAACTCATCGTATCCTTAAACAAACAAATGTCACATTATTTACAGATCGTGCTTTTCCGCGCTTGTTGTGTTGTTTTCTCAGTCAAAGGGAACCTAGTGTCAAGACACTCCGTTCTCCACACTCCGCCCGAATCCAAGGCTTATATGTCTTAGGTACCAAAGCGGAGACATGGAAATATTTTAGATATAATAATTTCCCCGAGTGGAAATCGAACCGACAACCAATTATGTTTTTTTTTGAATCAGACGCTGGCCCACTGCGCCACGACGGCATGCATGCATTTGCCTGTGTTGTTGCATTTCCATTTTGTGTCCAAAAACCATGTATTTACCATCCATGTCCTTATATAAATTACTTTAACTGGTAACAAATGTCATAGAATTTAAAAAGAAAAGTGTATACAATACTTGCGACTCGCGGCTTCACCTACGTGAACTACAGCTATTTTGTAATTTCGTTCCTTTTCATAAAACAATTGAATTCCTGGAAAAACTTTTAAAAAAGTGGGAGAAAAAAGAAGTCTTATGTTCATCCTATCCACAAGTATCTCTATATAAAAGGTATATCATAGACAGACAGACAGAGTGACTTTCGCATTTATAAATTATAAACTTATATATATTGGTATGGATATGACGTAAAATTTTGTCATACTAATCTTCTTTTACAAGTTGCAGTATTATTTATCTAGTAATATCTCTAAAAATGTTTTTCAATTTCCTATGTATGTTAATAACACTTAAGAAATTTTAAATTATTGTGAAATTTATACGTGGGACTCCAAATGAATAAATAAATATCTGAATACTTCAAATCAATCAAAATCAAAATACTTGTCACAGTTATTACAAACTATTTTTAATTTTGCATTTCCTGTGCCTGGTAAATTGCTTGGAATAGATCGCTATTTTAGCCATACATGTGCCTAATTAGCGTTTATATTTCTGTCTTTTTCTATTCTATTTTTAATTTCTTTTTCTATGTATTTGCCTTTTTTTTAAGCGTATAAATTCACTCATAAAGATTTATATATAGCAGTAAATGAAATTGGAGTCTGTTTGTAATATTAAAATAACAGCGTTTTACTAAATGCATCATTGTATGTATCATTTTTATTAATTTTTGTCTGTCTGTCTGTTTGTTCAGGCTAATCTCTGGAATGGCTGGATCGATTTTGACGGGACTTTCACTGGCAGTTTTACACAGTTATTTAATATTATTCTTGTCACTTGATAAGGCTATAATAATATTTAAATAAAATCTTGTCTATACATCAATGTTATATGAATGTATCTTTCCTTATTTTTTAATTGAAAACAAAAGATATGCAAGTTTTTATCCTATCCCGAGACAAGCTCCATCCGCCTATAATATTTTATGTATATGGATGTATAATGTGCATGTGTGTAATATGTGTGTATTTGTATATTGTACATACATATACTTATATAGAATGAAATTTTAGGCCATAACAGCGACAACAGCGGAGATAAAGGCGCTTATTTAAATGACAATGTTTACCTTAATTCAACGCTGAAGCACAACTTTCGTTTACAAAAATTTAGAGACAACCAGATAGAAGCGATTAATGCAGCGCGTTTTGGACACCATTGCCTCATAGTCATGCCTGTAGGGGGTGGTAAGTGATTCTATCTTAGATAATTACATAAAAACTAGTCTCTTGAATTCTTTAGTTAATTATATTTTCAAAATAATCTATACGTCGTGGCCACATTATAATGTTGACGATTCCACAGTCATAAACAGTATTCTTTCATGAAATGGTCGCATTTCATGATATGCTCAGTAATTGATTTGCTAGAAAATGGAGTGAGTTGACCAGATAATGATACGATCAATAAAACCCGACGCTAATTTATGAAATCGTCGATCTTTTTTTTGTAACTTCACGCCTTAACAGGATCGTCAGCCAGATAACACTCGGCCCTCCACTTTCACCCGCACTGTCTTAGATACCAGAGGGAAGAAAAAAACTGAACCTTTTAAATATAACCATTGCCCCGAGTGGGAATCGAACCCACAAAGCATCACGTTTTCAGTCATATGCTGTCCCACTGCGCCACAATGGCCTCGATTATTCGTTTATTATACGTAAAATTGTGTTCCCACTAAAATATTCAACATTTATTTTATTTAAAATTCCCTTGTATTTTTAGTTGAAGGTGACAAAAAATAAGTTGTTAAGTGTATAAGAATTATGGCTATGGCACTCGAACGTATGATTTAGCGGTCAGAGAGCTATGTTGGTTTCCAAAAGACGCAGGTTCCAGTCCCGCTATGTTTAAATTAATATATATATATATATAAATTTCGATTTATGTCAGTTGAAAACATTAAGAAAGTCTGTCTGTGTTAAATCAAATAATATATATATTTATTACAAATTTTAAATTTGATCCGTGTTTGTGATATTTCGAGATGACAAGTTCAACGTTACTACTAAATTAAATATTCTTGCAGGCAAATCCCTCTGTTACCAGATGCCAGCCATATTGTCGACTGGAGTGACTATTGTCGTATCTCCATTAATATCTTTGATTCACAAACAAATTGAAGTGCTAAATTCACTTAAGGTACTTTCTTTTATTTCCTTCTAGCGAGAACGTGTGTGTTGTTTGTTCAGAATTTCCTGGAAATGAAATAAAATTCCTAGAATAATTGAAAAAAAAATAAAACAAAAAGGCACTCTTACTTTTGCATTTATAATATTTGTATGGATAGATACTCGCGAATATACAACCTTGCACATATAACTCAGCCCAAAGCCGCGCCCTATGTTACCAAAACAAGGAAATTAAAGCAATTTCATGTAACTTCACGCTTCTCCCGCATAGCAGGGACAGAGAGAACAGTTGCGCGGGTTCAAATCCCGCTGCGTTCAAATTTCAGTACGTTTTCTATAAAAATTTACATTTTCTAAGTAAGAGAACCTGGTGGCTCCGTTCTCTACGCTCGACATCGAGACATTGCGTGTTTAGTGGCGGAACTATATATATATATATATAAATATTCAAAATAATAAGCTTCTGTTTTAGATTCAAGTGGCTCATTTAGCAGGAAAAATGGGAAGGAAGGCAGCAACGCTGATATACAAAAAGCTGTCAATGAACGAACCAGATATAAAAATACTGTACGTGACCCCAGAGGAACTGATGAAGAACTGTGAATTAAATGAACTCCTCGTGTCACTGAACGAAAAAGGTCTCATAAGCAGGTAACTATTAAAAATCATACACTAGCTATGATTTTTGTGCGGCGAAGACATACTTAGGTTAAAAAATGCGGCCATTTTGTTTCTGTAACTTCTCAAAACGTATGTAATTGATTTATACTAACACTAACGACCCTTGCCGCGTGAACTATAGCTTTTTCGTAAAACAGTTAAATTCGTGGAAAAGCTTTAAAAATTGGGAGAAACAAGTAGCCTATGTACATTTCAAGACTCTCAAGTACCTCTGTGTAAAATTTCATCACAATCGATTCAGCGGTTTAGCTGTGATGACGTCGCAGACAGACAGAGTTACTTTCGCATTTATAATATTCGTATGGATGCTTAAGAAATCATCGTAAGAGTATGTCTAGCAACTAACCTATAGCAACCATCTCGCAGGGCTACTTTTAATACGAGGCCATGATCAAAGTTACCAATACTCCACGGTATTAGCAGAACTTTCGGTAGAGGCGAAATATATTATAAAAATTTAATCATTAATAAATAATCAGCTCATATTAATTTAATTAGCTATTTTCTTTATTAAATTCAACACAACTAAGTTCTTCTAACGCATTTTGACATTAGTTTTGTATATTCTCTTATAAGTATGTTAAATCACATCTTACCATGACGCAATAATTTATACTTCCCGCCAATACGCTTGGCCATAGATTAAATATATCTAATGCTAAAATGTAAACTTTGTATATTATTTTCGTATATACGTGAAGCTTTTACCAACAAGCTATTTTTTGCGGGTTATTTACAATAAAATATATGTACAAAAAATTGTATTGATATATCACATAGTATCTATATTAAATTTGCTTGTATCGATATGCGATATTGTCCCTTTACAGATATCGATATATCGAATCTTAATGTCATCTATAAATCGATATGTGATGTAATTTAAAAAAAAAGAAAGAGAAGAAACTCCTTTACATTCCATGGCTTCACCGCACGAGAGCCCATCGAGATGAACAGGTGCTCGAAGCAGTACTTAGGACTTGAGACACAAGTGTAGGTTTAAGGGGCCTTTAAAATGCATTATCGCCATTACTGTCCGAGCTCCTACCTCTCTACGTGACCAAATTAAAAAATTTCGTACTAATGCCGCTTTTGAAATACACACTAGAAACGAGCGGTTATACGAGAGGTTATACTTATTCTTGTACTATTTTTAACATTTAAAAGTGTTATTTACACACACACACTTAGGAAGTTGAAAAACATTTTTAGAAAACATATAATTTTTTTAACACAGCGGGATTTGAACCCTCGCCTCTTTAAAACCGTCGGATCGCACTGACCGCTAAGCCATGCTTTGTTAGCATCTCTGAAGAGAGATTTTTACAAATGTCTGTCACCCAAAGATTTTTAATACCGTTTCTAAACATTTTTTTTCAACAATGTTTAATTTTTCTATTATTTTGGCTATGCTAGGTTTGTTATAGAAGAAGCGCAGCGTGTATTGCAATGGGACGCGGGACACCGCAAAGATTATTCCATTTTGTACCAGTTGCGTGAGAATTTTGATGTCGTGCCTATCACTGCGCTTAGCTCTTGTGCCTCTAACAGAACTGTGGAAGCCATTCAACAAGAACTTCGAGTAAGTATATATTTTTATTAGTGGCGTAGCGTGTACCAATATGGACGTGGGCGAAGTCACATTCGCGAGGCCCCTTTTTGGCCTCTGGATTTTATATATTAGCTTAACTTGTAGAAGTAGCAATATATTCTAAATAAAATATAGATGTTTTTTTTATATTTGTAATTAATTATTCTTTTGTTAACATTTTTTAAAGTGTTATTCGCACTCTAAGGAAATTGAAAAAGACATATTTAGAAAACGGTTTTCAAGAGGCGCGGGTTCAAATACCGCTGCGTTCACATTTTTATACGTTTTCTAAATATGTCTTTTTCAATTTCCTTAGTGTGGGAATAACACTTTAAAAAATGTTAACAAAATATATATTTAATAAATAGCATTCTCTCTTGCCAGACGATTGTTCCTAGAATAATCTTTGGGTAGCAGAAATTTGTAAAAATCGCTCTACAGAGATGCTAACAACAAATATAAGTTGTAATAAGCGTATAAGAATTTCAACGTAGCTGGATGTAGAACGCATTGCTTAGCGGTCAGAGCGCTTGAACGGTTTTCAAGAGGCGCGGGTTCAAATTTTGCGTTCAAATTTTTATACGTTTTCTAAATATGTCTTTTTTAATTATTCTTTGTTTCCTTTTTCTGAATACTTGGTTGGTAGATTTTATTATTTATTAGAATTAATTTTTTTAACTGTTATTTAAATAAAATGAACCTCAGAAATGAGATGTTAATATTATTAATTTGTAAGAGGTTTTAAAATATTTTGTACACAGGCTGATATGTTTACATGAAGACCGTTCAAAATCTTAATTCTATAGATATTTTTCGTGTATAGCACAATGTAGGCAGAGAGAACCTAGTGTCAAGAAACTTCGTTCTCCACATACCGCCCGAATTCAAGACATTGCGTGTCGAGTGGCGTGACTTAACATCGCCTGTATCTTGTCCAGAGCCAAAGCGGAGAAATGAAAATAATTTAAATATATTTAATCATTCCCCCGAATGGCAATTGAACCTACAACCATGAAACTGAAAAAAAAAATTTGAATTTGAACACGTGATTTTTTAGATGCACAACTGCAAGGTGTTTCGCACGAGTTTGAATCAACCGAATATTTCGTACAATGTGATGAAAAAGGATGGGATAAAAGATTTCAACCAGTACGTCGCCATGATGATACAAAGCCAATATCCGAGGTTCGTATACACCATGCCATAATTAAGACCGTCGCGACGCAGTCAGGTAGCGTCTGGCTGCAAACATGATTAGTTGTGAGTTCGATTTCCACTCGAGGAAAATAATTATTTGTCTTATTGACCAAAACGAAGAAATTCAATATAATTCTTCATTCCCCCGAGTGAGGATCGACGCGCAACCAATCGCGATCACAGTTAAAAGGCTGTCCTGCTGAGCCACGGTGATGTTTTAAGAAAAATATTTCTTCGCTTTGGTACACGACTATGCGCGGGATTGAGTTCCACCACCCAACACGCAATATCTCGACGTCAGGCGGAAATTGGAGAACAGAGTGTCTTGACTACCTTTCTATACGGTAAAAGGCGTGAAGCTGCTAGCGTTTACATTGAGTGGGATATTCTTTCTTATTAATCATACCAAATTGGTTATTCATGATTTCGTCGTTTATTAAAAAGCCTTCATGGCGCAGTGGGACAGTGATGCGATTGGTTGTTGGTTTGAGTCCCACTCGTGGGAATGATTACCTTATAAGTACAATTCGGCACGTGATTTAAGTTGTCATTTTATTATTTCACTACGCTTAAGCTTCAGCTCCTTAAGATATTACATATTTTTATAGATTTTAAATATTTGACACTTTTGTTTTGTTTTAGAAAATCAGGTATAGTGTTTTGTATGACTAGAAAGAAATGTGAGGAAATGGCTAATATTTTGAAGGAGAAATGCGTCACCGCTTTTGTTTTTCCGACCAAAATATCGGAATGTACACGACAGGCTGAATGTGAATGGGGCTTAAACGATTGTGTTGTGGTAAGTATCCATAGCCTATGTAGGCAGACAGAACTTAGAGTCGAAACACTCCGCTCTCCATTTTACGTCTGAATTCGAGACATTGTGACTCGCATTAGTTAGTGCATTGGCGAAGTGTCCATATAATAAAGTGTAAAAATGTCAATAAAAAGTGGATTCAGAACTCACACACATACACATACATGGTTGTACCCAATACTCATGGTAATCTTCATTCTGCTTCTCCTTTAATACGAATGTGTATGTGTGCGCGCGTGCGTGTGTGTGTGTGAGTTCTAAAGAAGAGGAATATTTTTTTCTAGTAGTTAAAGTAAAGAAACCTATTCTACTTTTAAATTGTCTTGCATCAA
The DNA here is from genome assembly GCA_038994665.1 of Podotricha telesiphe. Lineage (NCBI taxonomy): Eukaryota > Metazoa > Arthropoda > Insecta > Lepidoptera > Nymphalidae > Podotricha > Podotricha telesiphe. The sequence continues at coordinate 35,762 of JAOYRR010000443.1, read as the reverse complement.
TTAAAAATAATAATATTTATTAATAACTTACTTATTTAAAAAATAATATTGAACCCGCTGCGGAATTTGAATCCGAAATCCGAACCGCTAAGCCATGCGTTACGTTACGTATAAAAATTAAAACGTAGTGGGACTTGACCCGCGCCTTTTGGAAACCGTCCAAGGTCAAGAGGCGCTAGTTCGAGTCCAGATACGTTATCTAAAAATTACATTTCTCCGATCCAGTACCTAAGACAAAGAGTGGCGTTGAATACCACCACTTAACATGCATTGTATCGCCTGCCTGGCTGGCCTGCAATGTGGGAAAAAGTGTGAGGAAACTGGAAATAAAATGTAAAAATGCTTTTATTCCCTTTTTTGTTAAATTTAATATTTCCAGATTTGTACCACTACTGTATATAGCATGAAGATTAAAAAGCCAGATGTCAGTTTCATAGTACATCATAGTCTACCCAATTCAATTGAAGAATACTTTCGAGTAACTGGACGCGTTGGAGCAGACGGAGTAGGGGCCGACTGCTATATTTTCTTTAGTCAAAATGAATTTCAGAAACATTATCGATTTCTTAATAGGAATTCAAGCACTTCTGATCCGCATTTGGAATTAACGAAAGGTACTTACTAACAACTTCATTTTAAAAATTGACATTTCTACACGTATAGGTGAAATAGCTGTGACCGCGACTTCGTTTTCTTGGATTTCCAAAAAGTGTCTCCTTATTACATCAGCTATGTATCAGTGAAAGTCCCGTTAATATCGGTCCAGCCGTTATCTGTCAGCAGCAGAGATTAGCTGGAACAGTCAGATAGACAGACAAACATTGTAAAAAATGTTATTGTGGTATATGTACCGTGTATACTTAGTTGGCCATAAATATTATTATAATTGAATGTTACTTTTGAATTTAGAATCAAAATGTTACTTTTGAATTTAGAATCAAATGTTACTTTTGAATTTAGAATCTGTAATTTTTATATGATTGTTGGTTGTATTTTCTTATTTTCGCGAAAGTATTTTGTGATATTAAAATGGAGTGGGGGATAAAGTCCCGTTAAAAACGGTCCAGCCGTTCCAGAGATTGACCGGAACAAACAGACAGACAAAAATTTTAAAATATGTTGTTTTGGTATTTATCATTATTTTAGTATTCAATTTAAATTATTCTCGTTTCTCCGCTCTGGTTACACAAAGCGCGGCGTTAAGTTCCGCCTCTCTATCTGTTTAAATATTTTTTTCACAAATATGAGTATTCAATGCACAGACACTTTTTTACTGTTTTATTATAGATTTATATTTATTATACATAAATATTTATATATAGACACATAGATAGTTTTTTTTTAATATTTTGTTTACATATAATAGCGTATAGTAGGTTTTAGTTTTTTAAATAATAATCTTAATAAATTTGTATTTCATTTAATAGAGAACCGCCGAAGGCAATTAAGCGATATATACGAATTTTGCTCAAACGAAGACATATGCCGGCGTTTGGCGTTACTTGGATATTTCAATGATGAATACAAAAGGGATAGCTGTGGAGAACAGAGAGCTTGCGATATCTGCAGGAGTAATATGGATAAGGTGATTGTTTGCTTTTTTATTAAATAAATATCTCAACTGTGTTGTATCTGTCTGTATGCGAATAATGCGAATGTAAACGCGATTGGTTGTGGGTTCGATTCCCAGTCGGGGCAATGTTTATATTTAAAAAAATATTTTCTTATCTCCGCTCAAAACGCATTGGTCTCGGATTCACTTTCCAACCGAATTCGAGACATTGAGTGTTGAGTGGCGGAACTCAACGCCGCGCTTTGTCTTAAGTACCAGAGACGAGTTATTAAAATGTTTTATATATGTAATTTAATTAGTATTTATTTTATTTCTAATATTTTGTTTTATTTCAAATTTTATTTATTTTTCATTCATCCGAGTGTGAATTGAACTTAAGTCGCGTTTATAATCAAACGCTATCCCACTGCGCCACGATGGCCTGTTGCTGATATTATTTCCAATTCCTTGCTTTGATAAGGCATAATGCGGTGTTAGTTCTGCCATTGAACACTCATTATCTCCAAATCTGGTGGAAAGTGGAGAACGGAGGGTCTTGGCACTAGGTTCTCTCTATTAAAGAAAAAGCGTGATGCAACAGCTAATTTATATTTAAATTGACATGTGTCAATGTCATCGACTATTGTAACAGTGATTTCGTAAAAGTTTAAATAATGCGCCATAACTAAAGAACTGAACTGAAGTTTAAATATAAGAATGCACAGAGTATGTATTTCAGTTCTCGATTTTGTTATCGATTAATGTGTATAGAATTTTTTTTAGGAACAATTCTTTGAGGAATGGGACATATAGTAAATAGAGAGAGGAAACCGAGACTTATATATAAAATTATATAAATATAAAATATATAAACATATATATATAATTAAAATAAATGATAAATCATAAATCGACGCGCTAATTTTGGTAAAGTTTATGTAAATTTGTATTTTTTTATTTTATTTTTTGTTAGCTTTTCCAGGAATTTTATTGTTTTACGATACGGCCGTCGAAAATACGATACAGCAATATATACAAGTACCTCTATGTAAAATTTCGTCACAAATGGTTTGGCCATGATTACTTTACAGACAGACAGAGTTACTTTCGCATTTATAATATTAGTAGGCATAGAAGAGATTAAAGTAATTTGTCAATAAATTTTGATCTACAATACGGTTCACAATTTAACGCATCGATTTCGTTTCATTATAATCTATTGACTGAAACCGTTTGATTATAATCTGTGGTTCTGTGAATAAAGAATTTTGAATTTTTTGTAGAGGTTAGGCAGAATTGAAAAAAAAACATTCAAAATGACATTGAAATTATCAATTAAAATAGATTTTTGTAATGGTTTTAGTAGATTATTAAATTACGATATTTATTATGTATTATAACTTACAAAAGGCAAGCCGGTTGAATCGCGCACATATGAACACTTCGCCTCTGCCAATTTAATTTGATTAGGAAACTGAAATAAATGCAGGCTCAGTGTGTATTTATTTTACGATGACATATCTATATAAATAAATGAAATGGAAGACTATGTATGTAATATTAAAATAACCGCTTTATGCTAAATGCATATGTATGTACATATAGCAAAATATTTTTTTCTTTACAATTTTTGTTTGTCATCGATTTTGACGGGACTTTCATTGGCAGACAACTGATGTAATAAGCAGTAACTTGGGCTACTTTTATTATAGATTCTACACGGGTGACGTCGCGGGCACATCTCGTATATATTTAAAGTTCACAAATATTGTCACAAGTGTACCTATAGTTGTAAAATATTATTTACTAATTTTTTTTTGCAATACTTATGTGATCTATGCGTGCTATTTCGTACTTATATTATATGAACATTTTAATTCTGTACACAACGATATATTTAGTTTTAATAAATATTTTTTTACTTTTTAATTGTTGTTTTGTTTGTATTAACCGCTTCGATCCCTGTATTTAATTATTTTATCAACCATAATCGACGGTCACCAATAATCGAGGGTGTAGCGCGGATATCTCATTAAAAATGTAAATACAAGTTATTTTTGTTCATTTATAACAACGTATAACCCCCCCACCAACTTACATTACATTTTATTTTTTACCTTTGAAAACATAATAAAACGTTATCCTCACTCTCGTATTATCGATCAGTGTCTTGGAAATATATGTTTAAAGTTAAATGCAATGTTGATTGCACTTTTCAATATCATTTTACAATCCAGCTTCACGCGTTTTCCCGAATAGCAGGTTAGTCAGATAGAACCTGGTGTCAAGACACTCCGTTCTCCACTTTCCCCCCGAATTCGAGACTGCGTGTTGAGAGACGCAACTCAACGCCGCGCCTCGTCGTAGTTACCAGAGCGGAAAAATGAAAATATTTTAAATATAATCATTTCCCTAAGCGGAAATTTTACCCACAACCCATTTTTTATAAAATAATTATTATTTTTAACATTTTGTAAGTGCTATTTACAAATTTAGGTAATTGGGAATTCTACACTTGCCTCTTGACATCGAAACAGAGCGGAGTAGAATCATTTCCACAAGTAGGAATCGAACTCACGACGATTTCATGTACAGTCTACAGGCTGATAAATTTTGAGTCTCGTAGTTTTTTCAGGCGGTAGTATTACGACTTTGTATTTTTATAACTTAGACTGATATGATTTGGTTTATAGTTGTTTTTTTGTCCTTTTTCAGCTTTACGATTTATATTTTTTTACATTTTTCAAAGTGTTAATCACACACTTACGAAATTGAAAAAGTCATATTGGGAAAACGTATAAAAATTTAACCGCAGCGGGATTTGAACCCGCGCTTTTATAAACCGTTCAAGCGCTCTGAACGCTAAGCAATGCGTTCTACAACCAGCTACGTCGAAATTCTTATACGCTTATTACAACTTATATTTGTTGTTAGCTGCGTTCAAATTTTTATACGTTTTCTAAATGTCTTTTACGCTTTGTAGTTTGTTTGTTTTCAGTTTTTTTTTATTTGTATGCTTTGTTTCTAAATATACTTTTGGAATCATATCAGTTGTTATTAAATCAGGATATTGTGTATTATAACGATTTAGGTACACTGACTTTTCATAGCATTTTCTTGACACAACATAATTTTGTAAAATAAACCGACTTAAGATTAAATTTACAAAAAAGGGGAAGTTTTTAATAAATTAAATTTATTAGTTCAAAAATTTTATTATGATAATGGGAGGCAAGTTCAATATTAAGAATATACGTGCTTGTCGACTCTATAGGCAAACAAAATTGATAAAATATGTTTGAGACAATAGTACCGCAGTAGATTGTTGGTTCGATTCTCGCTCAGTGAAATGATGTAATTTATTTTCATTTCGTCGCTTTGGTCATACAAAAACGTTGTGTTCCGCCACATAATACGTAATGAGCCGAAATTTGACAGAAAGTGGAGAGTTATTGTTGTGCCATTAGGTTTTTTCTGACTGACTGATTTCTGAGCCTGATATGCAGAAAAAGCTTGAAGCTGGATTGTAAAATAATAAGAATATTTAGAAAACGTATTAAAATTTAAATTTGGACGTAGAATGGGGTTAGAGCGCTTGGACGGTTTCTAAGAGGCGCGGGTTCGAATCCCGATGCGTTCAAATTTTTATACATTTTCTAAATATGCTTTTCAATTTACTAAGTGTGTGGTTAAAACTTTAAAATTTTAGAAGATAATTGCAGAAGATTATTATTGTAACTGAAATATTCACACGTTTCACTATTTACTATTACAAATATGTTACAAGTTGATAAATTTCAAAATAAAAGCGATATGGGTTAATTGAACGTATAAAAGGTGATTTTTTTGTTAAATACTCATTGTATAAAGAATAATTATTGTATCAAGATGGTGTTCTACACTGCCCTTTTCATCTGCGCCCAAGCGTTGCTTATCCAGGTAAGACTATATTTATTCGTAATTGTCACACACTAATATTACCCACACAATACTCTCATGTCTTTGCAAATACACATACACAAACACTTTATATTTGTTGATTCATTGTTATAGATAATAACATATTGTTTTATTTTTGATGTCCTTTTTAAATTACATAAGCTTAATTATATTTATTGGAGAATCGAGTCATTTCCAAGACAAGTATCCTAGATCAATTACTGGGAAGACTCAGCGACTCAATATGTTAAAAAACTTTGTCAATATTTTATTTTTATTCTTAACTGTCTGTTTGTTTGTGCGGACATCACGGTAAAACCGCTGCACCGAATGTGATTAAATTTTATATAGGTATAATCGAAGGTCTCGGGATGAACATTGGCTACTTTTTTCTCTCTTTTGTTAGTTTTTCCAGGAATTACATTTCTTCACGCGGGTGAAGCCGCTAGCGGGTCGCTAGTAGTTAATAAATTAGGCAAGGCAACTAATTTCAAAGTTGTGTTAATAAACTTTATTATGGCCAAATTATAAAAAGAACTGTAATTGTAATGAGTTTTTTCGTTGTACTTATAAGCTATATTACAGCAAAATTTCGTCTTAATCCATTCAATATATTTTGTGTAAAACTTATGCATGGATATCTATCCGCACAAACTTTGACATTTATAATATTGGTAAGATTCGTGATTAAATTACATTTAATATTCTTTTTTTACAGAATGTTTACAGCCAATGCTTGGCCGGACCAAATGCCTACGGTCTAGCTGGCCCTTACGCATATGGTGCTGGTTTGGCTCCAGTTTTAGCTGCTCCTGGTCTCGCAGCTGCTGGTCTGGCCGTTCCCGGTGTGGCAACTGTTGGTCTGGCCGCTCCCGGTCTGGCTGCGCCGGGCTGGGCAGCTGGTATGGCTGCTCCCGGCGCATACGGAGGAGCTGGTATTGGTGACGTAGCAGTGGCTGGTGAATTGCCAGTTGCTGGCACCACACTTGTAGCTGGACAAGTCCCAATTCTTGGTTCTGTGCGTTTCGCTGGTGACCTCCCAGCTGCAGGAACTGTCTCCATCGCTGGAAGCTGCGGCTGTAGTAACAACTATTTCTACTAAAAAAGGTGGACATGCAATAAATATATATTTTTTAAGTATTTGTGTGTCTTGGATCATTTTCCTCATTATTAATAAAAATGCAAAGCTTATATTTTTAGAAAAATACATTGAGTTTCCTCTTCACCTATCAACGTAGATTTATAACCGGTAGTTTTTCCTGTAAAACTTCGATGTTTTATATTATAGGTAGTTGGACTGCTTGACATTACAAAATAGACTTCGTTTTTGTGTTCTCCATTTGACGATCTCCACGTCCGCCTGCGTTTAGGTTTCTTATTAAAAAAGGAGTTTCCTCATTATAGTTAGATTTAAATATGGTATTATATTGTAAAGTGATATTCACATATTTAGCACCAAGGGATTTTCAAAAGGTGGGATTGAATTAAACGTTAAGTTTTATGTTTTTCTTAAATCATTTAATATATAATTTTTATAGTAACCTTATAGTTTTTGAAACGAAATCATTTTTAATCGGACTAATCCCGTGTACTATTGGTATTAGAAAATACATTAGTATTGAAAATACAATACGGTACGGTAAACAGTACCAAATTAAACTAATTAAAGTAAAATTCAATTTTAATATTACATAATATTTATTGCAAAAGAAAACCACTACAAAATAACATCAAATACTAAAGTTCTCTTCCAATCTTCTCAAATGATCGACATTAGATTCTTGACCGGGGCTATTTAAAATATTGTTTTTATATAAATCTAAGCTTCGTTGAGCCGTCGCCATATTGCTGTACACCTCCCGCGGCAAACGATTCTGCACGGGAACTTTGGCATTTGTCAAATTCAAATTTCGTTCCATATTTAAAAACACACGGTCGTTTGGATACTGTGGCGGTAATAAAAATGGCATGTCAGGTTTTGGCAGACTTCTAAACATATTTCGATCTAAAACAGGACTTTGCTGTACACTTGCGATGTTATTCAACGATTTCGCCCATTGTTGTTGTTGTGTGGGTTGGAGACGATTCGGATAGTTGAATATCCACAATCTGTCACCAACAAACATAGGTCGTGGCGTTATTATGCCTAAACTATTATAATATTGCTGGGCGAGTATCTCGACGTCGTTCGTGTATTTCCTTTTCCATTTTGTTCGGCGATTTTGAAACCATATTTTTATCTGAAAACAAAAAAAAATTTAATAAGACAAAAAAAATTTCCTGTAATAAACACACACTTTATGTGTATATTATTTTATCGACCAAGTGGCGCGGGTTTGAATCCCGCTGCGTTCAAATTATTATACGTTTTCTAAAAATACTTTTCCTTACAATTTCATAAACTCTAAAAAGAATTTTAAAAATATTGGAAATGTTTATTTTTTACTGCAAACATTTTTAAGTATAAGTTGTGTTGGTAAATTAAGTTTTATGTAATTTAAATACTTAATTACGTGAGTTGTTTTTTTTTTGATTATCCATCCTATTAATATAACAAATTCTTATACTTATTAATATTTAAAAATAATGTCTTGCAATTCAATTTATATGTATTTATATATACATAAATGTAACATTAAATCTAAAGTACCTGGGTCTCGGTAAGCCTCAATTGTCTCGCTAACCGCCCTCTGGCGGCGACAGATAAGTACCTATTCTTTTCAAACTCAGCCTCCAAACTCTTTATTTGTTGAGCGCTAAATGCAGTCCGCGCGCGCTTCCCTCGAGAACATGATCCTGGAAACGATATGTTTTTTAGGTATATAGAAAATCTATGTTAATTTAAAAAATCGTGGCTGTGGGTCGATTATTATGGGGGGAATGATTATATTTAAAATATTTTAATTTCTCCGCTCTAGTTCCTATGACAAAGCGAGCCGTTGAGTAGAGCCACTCAACACGCAATGTTTCAATTTCGGATGAAAAACAGAACGGAGTGTCTTAACACTAGGTTCTCTCAGAATACCCTGATATGCTGGAAAAAAATTGAAGCTGTATTAAAATAAAACGTTTTTGAAACAATCTTGTAAATTTCTTCCAAAGTATAATGTATTTTATAGGTTACATTTGACTTTTGATATGTATATTAGTTCTGTCATTTTTTGCGGCGGCTATTTTGGATTAACTATAACAATGACATTTTTATTGCAAGTAAGGTAAATGTCCACAACAGATAACATGCTTCGGCATGTTAAGGCTCTTATGACTTTTTCAAATGTACCTACTATAAATTCATGAATAATGATAATGACACGAGCTTAAAGTTTATGTACTATGAATATTGGTATTTTGCCAGTAATTCAACGTGTGAATTGTGAAGTTTCAGCTTAAGTTTTTTAATATATTAATTAATTTGTGGACCTCTTATTTGAGTGCTGTTTCGTAATTACATTTTGCTTTGCTTTGAAGTCCGAATTCACGATTCGCTATAAAGTTTTAACAGTTAAGGACGTTTATAATAACAACAAACAAATATTTAAAGGGTTTTAATATAATGCTTAGAATAAAGAATATATAAAAGTGACATCGAATTGACGGCAATAAAGCTCATAATATTATTTTCAAACTAAAAATTTAAATCAAGCTCAATGTTATGCTATGGTGGATCCCACGTTTTAGGATATTTTGTTAGAATTTTATTAAGGGTTTATTCAAGCCTTTTATGTCCTCATTTCGCTATTCCTTACCGATACCAAAGCGTAGTTAAAATGCTCGACACCATACAGTTTTGTAGCGAATTTTGTACTTTGTATTTCCCTAGACAATAAGAACTGACCTTTTAGTAAATAATTAACAAGCAAGTTAAGATAGTAACTTATTTTAATATCAATATAAACAAACAAAACTGTATTAAAATACTCTTTGTTAGTAGTAAATTAAACACAATATCACTTCACACAATTCCAATTTATAATTTTTTTAATCAAATGTGCTCCTCGTGTCGTCTATCCATTCTTAATACCTGTCTATCCCCTATTTTTTGTTTTTCAATGTTGTCAACCTTTATTTCAATAATGTTTACATTCTATGAAAAAAAAAATAATTTTGACTATACCATACTAACAATTTATATCAAATAATCGTTAATATAGTTAAAATCGCAAGAGCAATTATAAAATTACTTAATATACTAACAATTGTATATTACCTGTGCGAATTTACATAAAAAAATATCTATTCAGGTTACCCTTAAGTAGTGTATTATTCTATTAATTCCCGTTTCGTAAAACAATGAAATTCTTGGAAAAATAAATAAAAATGTTAGAGAAGAAGTAGAAGATCATATCAAGTATCTGTATATAAAATTTCATCACAATCGGTTTAGCAGGTTGGCCATTATGACGTCAGAGATAGACAGTTACTTTCGCATTTATAATATTAGTATGGATTAAACCCAACCCAATTCCTTCCCTGTACTTCCAATGCCTTAGGGTTGCCTGAAAGCGATCGCTGTTTTAGAGCTAAGGTCGACTATAGTATAACTTAAGATTTTCAGCATTTTAGTTTTTTAAGCGTACAACCTATACATATAATAAAAATGTAACCGATCACTGTCGGTACTTGATAGATCTATGTAAAAAAATATTATTGGGGGCATTTATCAATATAATAGAACCCAAAACGTTTATAAATTTTCTGTGCGTTTGTGCACGCTAATCTCAGGAACAGCTTAACCGTTTAAAATGCATTTGTTTACCAATGTAAACCATTGTATTTTGATAAACTTCCCTTAACATTTAGTGTTTATTTAATTTAATCGGTTCACAAATAAAAAAGTTACAACTATTTAAATTATATATTTAAGCAGGGTTTGTGATTTAATTGAAATCACGGGCGGGTGAAAAAACGTAATGGTTTAGTCGTGTAGTTTACGCAGGCGAAGCCGCGAGCGGGTCGCTAGTAAACAAAAAACTATTAACTAAAGGTATGTTCCCAATTTTAACACAGACAGTCACTGGGAACAAAAGATTTAGCTTCACCAGAATCCGAGACATTGCGTGTTGAGTAGCGGAACTCAACGACGCGCTTTGTTATAGGTACCAGAGCAGAGACATAAAAGTAATTTAAATATGATAATTGCTTGGAGTGGAAGTTGAAGCCACAGCCAAGCGCGTTTGCATTAAACTGTCCCATTGCGCCACAATGGCCTCTAAATAAATATTTAAAGAGTATATTATATTACCTACTCTATTAGCAAAATATATTGTAACAAGTCAGTATTGTAGACAAATACAATGCCATAGAATATTGCACCTTTTCAATATTTTTGAAAATGTACGCAATGGACTAAAACAAGAGAAGTCATAGATAAAGTCGAGTTAGAAATATTAAAATTCTAAAACAAACATGCGGGCATTGCGGGCATCACCGCGGGCAGAAGTTAGGGTGGAATCATATATTCATATTCTAGTTTTTATTTTTGTTTCAACTTTTCGTATATATTAGTGACTGGCTGTCGCCTCCGGCTCTGTCCGCGATTTTGTTTTATTTTAAAGGTTTTCCAATATTGTAAAATAATTACGGCTTCACGATCTTTCCGCGTAGCAAGCTATGAACCTAGTGTCAAAAATCTTCGTTTTTCACTTTCTGGCTGAATCCTAAGGTTTGACCGGAGAAATAGAAATGAAAATAATTTAAATATAATCATTTCCTCGAATGAAAATCTACCCCACAACCGTTGTGTATACAGTCCTACAACCTAACTAAAGAAATTTGTTATGTTATTATGAAATTATTTCTATTTTTATTATTTTTTTTAAAAACGTAGATGAAAATATTTATTTAAATTGGATGAAATGTGCCTAGTTCCATCATAGTTGGGGTAATAGAAAGAACAGGCACATTTATAATACCACTAATAGGCAGATAATATACCATAATATATTTTATACTAGTTGCTCCATTGACGTAAAGTATGTGAATTTATACAAAAGTTTATGTCAAAAACAAAATATTGAGTGTAATATTTATTTTTCTCATTTACTGTATTTCTAATGCGTTATTATTAAAAAAAATACACTTCTTCTCTACATAAATTTTATGATAAATTAAAATAAACCTCCGTCCTTATAATTTAGATAAAAAGGGAAATTTCTTTTTCTTATTACAGATTTGAAACAACTAATTCTTAAGTTATCGATATATTTGCTTTGACTTGAGGTGTGACTAAGCCAAGATGTTTATAAAAGCAATATATCTGACAAATTTCTCGCCAAATGCCATTTAAAATTTTATTAGAAAGTCCCAAATGAATTTATCGCTGGAAACCATTTGTTTAATATTAGATTTATTAATAACAGACTATAAATTGCGCGCTAATTTATATGTCATCTGTCAATGATGAAATACATAAGTATTTCACACATAATTTTCACACAGCAATAATGCTGTGTAAAAATGTTGTGTTATTGTAGTATTATTAATATAATTTACCTTATATTTTTTCCGTTTTCTTTTCTTTGTTTGTTTTTTAATGAATATTTTTAATGTCCTTGTGACCTTTGAAAAGAAAAGGTTGCTGAACGTAAATAAATATGTTTTAAAATTACTACAGACAAATAATATTTAATAAAGTAAAAAAATAAGTCTTAAAATAATTAGAAAGAAAAATAGTTAATAGAAAGTAATAGTAGTCTTAAAATAATTAGAAAGAAAAATATAGCCTATATATAATATAGATTTATATTACAGTCGATACGATAAAATCTTTGTTTTTCGGTTATTACACATTAAATGAACCAAATTAATCGCGTATATTACATTATTAGTAAATACAAAAGTATACGCCATTAATCCGGTTTAATAGACACGATGTCAAATATCCGTCAAACAGGAGTTGAGCATAAAATAAACAATACAAAAATAAAGCGACTACAACAACAAAACAATAAAAAACACATCTAATTATCCGCTGATTAAAGTATTTTATGTGCAGTTATAAATGTATCTTGGAAATTAGCCGTTTAAATTGCGTTCCGTTCCACAAAATAAAATAATACGAAGACACTAACTGCGCTCTGATGTCTCATTTTCTAAATTTGTTACGAAAAGATAAATCTTTACGCCTCCCGACTCTTGTTATATCTCTCTCCCCGGTAATTATTCACCGACAGAAAAAAAGATTAAAGAGAATGTCGCGTGAAATTCAGTAAGTGGTCGGAGCTCATTAAAAAGCTGTAAAATTATTTAACGCTAGTGCTACACGATTGTGTGATTTTTAAATAACGATTGATACGTTGAGTTTATTTTAATAAACATGTGACGTGAAGTTTTTATTTATGACTAATGAATTGTAATTGTTTTTTATTTTAAGTATGAAAGTATATTTTTAATTTTATTTCTTTATTTGAAAGTTTATTGTATATTTATTCTATTTTACCTACCAACATTATTTATTGTAATTTTTACAGTACAGTACAAAACCATTTTAAATTAAATAAATACCATTTTAAATTTTATTTATTAAAAAAAAGAAAATAGTTTTTTAACAATATAAATGACAATTTACTTTTCAAATATTTTTCTCCGTCCTTGCTGTGTAATAATGGCGTGAAACGAAGACATTAACTGTTGACAGCGGATGATGTTTTGACATTAATTGCTTTACTAATTCTTTAAGATAGTGAGCTACTAAAAGCATAGATATAGTATGCTATTACATTGCTCGCTGATGCAAATAAATCGTTTAAAATAAAAATATCTTAGATTAATTTTTGAATGAAAATGAGTTAAATTGAAAGTGTGCTGTTCGATGTCTCTTTTGTAAATTTTTCATGATCTTTAAGTGACATACATGTCTTTTAGTTATAAAATATCGTTTTCAATTTAAAATATGACAAAACATAATGTTTACTGAGCTTTTTAAGGTTCTAATATTATTTTATCTTAGAAAATTAAATAAACCTCAAAACTCTACTTCTCTTAGATTGACAGATGATTGTTTCATAATAATATTATTCAATGATAAATAATTCATATGTGTTTTTAAATATGTATATATATATATATATATATATATATATATTAAATAGCCAAATATTTCTAATTGAATCTAGAAAGAGAAACTGGTAACAATTACAAAAAAAATTTTATTATACATTTTATAAATTTATAATAAAAACAGAAAATAAATATATATTTTTAATTATCATTAGTTTCGTGATTGTGCATACTTAGACATTTTCCACTGCATAATTTATATTAATTTTATGCTTACAATTTATTATTACGACAAGTAAATAAAAATCGCTTAGCTTCATGGACGACAATGCTAACACAACTTTTTAAATATATCACCACCGTCGCCATGTTTTGTAGTTTCAAACGGGATATATATATATATATTAATCAATTTATTGTAAGAAACAGCGAAGTGTATGTTGAGAACGATTGGCTTCCATTCATTCAATTTATTATAAAAAAATATATTAAAACCTGATAGACGAAATATACTTATAAGTTTTAGAACTTTAATTATAGCTTTACGCTTTTTCCCGCATAGCAGAACTTAAGACATTGCGAATTGCATGGCGGAAATTAATACCGTGTTTTGTTTTGTAACAGAGCGAAGAAATAAAAATAATCTAAATATAATTATTGAACTGAGTGGGAATCGAACCCAAAACCAATCGGGTTTGCAGTCAGACGCTGTTGCACTGCGCTATGATGGCCTCACATTGAATTGATACAAAATTCATTGACATGTAGAAATTAGTTTATATTTCAATGTGATTTTAAACTCATATTGATTATCATTTTTTGTTATTTTTAATTTAAATTTAAGTTACCTAATGCTATTTCATTATTTCTTTTTGTTTTTAGTAGCTTTGCAAAACTCAATACAGTCGGGTAATGAATACAAAACCCTTTTACAGTCAACGTAAAACCTAATTTGTAAACTTTCTAAAAATGTGTCTTGTAAAAAGACTCTAAAATCTTCTACACAAATAAATAAATTAAGTGTCTATTTGTTAAATTAAAATAAATTATTTTAACTAAATGCACATGTATATAAACACGGTAGGTACATATATTACAACATACATTTTTACGATTTTTGTCGGTCTGTCTGTTTCATCCGGTTAATCTCTAGAAGGCTGGACCAATTTTCATAGGACTCTCACTAGCAGATAACTGATGTAATAAGGAGCAACTTAGGATACTTTTATATAAGAATTCCATGCAGATGAAGATTCGTGCACACCTAAGTAGTTGTACATATTTTCAATGAATATTCCTCGTTCCATACTTCTACTTGAAACTATAAAATGGCTACTCAAATACAAAAATAATTTTTTTTTCATAATTCTGGTGTCATTGTCGTCGGGCCGGACACGAGTGACAAATTTTCAAACAAACGTAGATTAAGATTATCTTACTTTGATAGATATAGGTGAAGTTGACAAAATCGTGTCGGAAATGTGAACAATAATCAAATATTTATAATTTGAAGTACATCATTAATTAAAATTAACACCTAAAAAATCCATTTTAGAGCCCACTGTGGCGCAGTGGGACAGCGCCTGTCTAAGCACAATTGGTTGTGGGTTCGATACCACTCGGAGGAATTATTACATTTAAATTATTTTATTTCCCTGCTCTGCCCTAAGACAAAACGCGGCGCTGGGTTCCGCCACTCGACACACATTGTTTTGATTTTGGGCAGTGCGTCTTGACAGGTTCTCTCTGACAATTTTGACATTTTAAAAGTGTTATTTACACACTTAGGAAATGGTACAACATTTTTAGAAAACGTACAACAATTTGAACGCAGCGCGATTGGAACCTGCGCCTCTTGGACTGTTTCTCTCTGACTACCGGGAAAAAGCGTGCAGTTGAATAAACAGAGCACCTGATAATTAAAAAACATCGATAACCAACCGGATTCTTTTTTCAGTGACATAAATAAAAAATAATGTACGCTCTGTAAATCATTACATTTGGAATATAACCCTTGTATCCGTTTGATGTAATTTCTTTAACGATTGGCGTTCATGTCGTTAATTAGTTTCAACTGTGGAAGACTGGTGGTTAGAGAAAAGCTATCATAACTAGCAAATAGACATATAATTACATGCATTTGCATGATTGCATATGCAAATGCATAAAATTCAATTTTTTTTATGTTATCGCATATTTTTGTACAGTATCAGTATCGCATGTACAGTGTTTATTTCCTAAATTTAGTGAACTAGTGGTAAATCAAAATTATTTGACATCCTATAAATTAAGCATGTAACTTTTAATAAAATTATTTGACTTATATTTTTCATTTCCCAGCTATAGTAAGACAAAACGCAGTGATGGGTTCCGCCACTCAACAAGGATTGGTTTTAATTCAGAAAGGTGGACAACGGAGTGTCTTGATACTTGTTCCTTCACCATAGTACCCGAAAGTGTTAATATACCTCGGAGGTCCCCTCGTAACCCATATCGTTTCTTCCAGACATGTTAGACTTGTCGGTTGACCAAACTTGGAAATAATAATCCAATAATACGCATATCAAACTCATCTAATGCGTGTATAAAAAAGACGCAACAATTGGTTACGATAAACTCTCCGTCTTCATGAAAAATTGTAATCTGATTTTTATATAATTTGTCATATACATTTATAAGAGAGTAATAAATTTATGCACTGTTATAATTTGTGAATGATGTGTTCTACTGTTGTTTAGTTGTGCATAGTTACTAAGTATAGTAAGAAAATGTAAAAATGTATAGAAATATGTATAACCGTTGAAGATCCGAATAAATATATAAAATTATATTTTTTTATTAGGACAAATACCATTGCGTATATTTAATCAGTAATTAATATAAAGTAACAATTATTAAAGCCGTAAATTAATAAATTGAATATACGATATCAGTAAGTGACGCTAACGTGGCCCAGTGGTATTCGGGATTGGTTGGTATTCGGATTCGGGTTCGATTACCACATGAGGGAACGATATTAAAACGTCTCGAATTCGAGCGTAAAGCGGAGAACGGAATGTCATGACACTAGGAGGTCATGACACTAGGAGGTCCTTGTGAGGTCCCTGCTATGCAGAATACAGAATCAAGCTGATAAAAAAGGTATTAAGTATATAGTTTTAGGTAAATAAAATTATTTTATATAAATAGTGTTTTAACATTTAACACAGATAACAATTACCAATTTTAAAATGTTATGCAACAAGAAGACTGCTATTGCGATACGATGACTAACACAAAATGCATCGCATTGCATTATTACCGATAACACAATAACATCATTACTAATGTATATATATTTTTACCACGTTTCTAATTAATTTCAAAATCAAATAATGCCATCTAAAGTATTACTAGCTATGTGGTTGTCGCCTTCAATTTAGTTTTAGGCGACAGTATGTATGCATTAGCCTTTTTTCCTTCTGTCGTTCCGTAGTTTCAGTTTACAGCTTCAAGTTTTTCTCACATAGCACTATCACACTATCAGAGAGAAGCTAGTGTCAAGACACTCCGTTCTCCTCTTTTCACCCGAATTCGGGACATTCCGTGTTTAGTGGCGGAACTCAACACCGCACTTTGCCTTGTTTACCTGAGCGGTGAAATATAAATAATGAAATTACTATTATTTTACCGAGACCATAGCGTCACGGTGGCCTCATAAATTTAATAATTGTAGGAAATACGACTTATACTACAATGGGTTATTTTTAATAGTTTTATATTCGTTGAAAGTACCTTGAAATTATTAAATAATATTACTAAAAAAATGTTTTTATTGTTTTTAATAAACGTTACCTGTCATAGAGTAGGCTGTATGGCCCAAAAAGTCAACGATTAACTAACGTTTGGACCAATCGATTTATTTTTGCGCGCTCATTAGCACGGGAAACGCATCAGGATGGCGTCCAATGCGTTGATATATTACCACTAATTACTCACAGTCTGAGGTGTTTATGGACAATAGTTGTTAGGTGATGACATACTTCGTCCGCTCAAATCGGGCGTACTTCCGCAGTGTATTAATTGTTTTAATTTAACAAATCTACACAATGTGTAGATTAAAAGATAACAAATTAATTTATATGGTTTTATTTCTACACGTAAGTCCCTGCAATTTTTATTGAAATCATGGCAACAACGTGTATCTCAAAAAACTAAATGGGAACAAATAACATTTCAAAAAAATATATGATTATAATAATATAAATATATATATGAATATTTTACTCGTAGTATATTTTTGAAATGGCTGAATTAAAAATAACTAAATGAGACAGTTTTTTTGCTCTCTTGAAAAGTTGGTAATTTTGAGTTTCGCGGTGTTAAATACCTAATCTATACATCTTCTATATCTAAACATCTGAACATATAGTAAAAATGTAACTGATCGCTGTATGCACATGGAAGATAAATGAAAAAGTAATGTAATTGGGGACATTTATCAATATAATAGAATCAAAGAATATTTAATTTTCTTTTCTGTTTGTCGGTGCGTTTGTCGACGATAATCTCAGAAACGGCTTAACTGATTTTAATACAGTTTTCACTATATTGTTTTGGTAATATTTGGTTGTATTTTGGTAATATAACATTTAGTGTTTATTTTATTATAATAAACCTATTATAATAAAATAAACATAAAAAAGATACAACCATTTAAATTACAAATTTATGTGAGAATGCGGACGGGCGAAATAAAAAGTTTAGTCGTGTTGTTTTCGCAGGCGAAGATGCGAGCGAGTCGCTTGTTTAAATAAATATTTTGCTCATCAAAGTACTTTACTCCAGTAATTATACAAATATTATATTTTAATTTACTTAAAGGAATAAAAAAGCTACCTCCAAAATACTTACTACAATTAGATCTCTAATCAATTTAATCTCAATCATCATTTAGCTAATATTAAATTGAATAAAAAATATTCGAACTGTATTGTATTTCAAAATTCTGTATATAATGTTTATTTATCTGTCTTCCATATTACCTAAATTATCTGTTAATTAAAATGCTGTCAGAAAACGCGCCATTAATTCGAAATGTAAACTTAATTGGCGCCAAAAATAAACATGGCGTCTCAAAAGCATAGCGTATACGTCAATGGGCCGCGAAGGCGCAAAGTGTCAATTTTTACAGCTTTTTTATCTGAAATGAATTATTTAGCATCGTATAACGACTTGTGTTTCAATGATTAATTTGTAACATTATCTTCTAACGGCAAACGTTGTTTAGTTTTTTAACTCAATTTTTACTAGATGATTTTAGATACGTTATATTTATAAATATTTTTATGTTTCTTTTTTGGTGTTGCTTTTTTAGTTTAATCGAGTTTCAAATGAAAAAGATTTTACAGAAATTGTTCCTCGAATTTTACAATTATCCTACCCAAAGATTTACAACTACAGTTTTACTCCGTTCTTCACATTTCGCCCCAACTCAACAAGACCAACGTTGAAGACACAACATGGTTTTTCTTCTCATTAAAATAGGTAGGATATTTTTAAATTGTATGATAAAAAAAAATTATAATTCACATTGCACGGGTTGCAGAGAGAAGCTCGGAGCAGTAGTTTACATTTGCGACCCAAAGGTATATTTAAAGAGCCCCTTTAAAATGCCTCGTGCTCGCCCCCTATCACTACCAAATTAAAATATTTTTTTTATTATTTATTTGAGCTTTTTTTGCATTCCAGTGTCAAGACATTCCGTTCTCTACTTCCACTCCGAAATCGAGACTTTGCTTAGGTACCAGAGCGGGGAATTGAAAATATTTTAAATATAATCGTTCCTTCGAGTGGGAATCGAACCCTAAACCGATGGCTTTTACAGTCAGACGTTGTCCCATTGCGCCACGATGGCTTCAATTACTATTTTTTTGATATTTGTGTTATATAAGTAATAGACGATATTATCATTATGTATATAAAGATATTGTTAGTTTGTACTGTTCTTTAGACAATTTATTTCTCCAAAGGTTTATTTAAAAAAAACATTCCAATGAAGTGATTGTATAATAGAGGCAAATCCATATTTTGTGTAACAAAAAAAAAAATTCGAGTGCCCGAATTGCAAGCGCTAGCTAAACCGTATGAGATACAACAAAATATCTTTATATACAGATACAAACAACTATATTAGTAACCTTTGCTATATAAACTAGGTAAAAATGATGCTTGAGTTTTTTTCATTTCAATGGATACTTTAGTAGTTATCACAGATTTAAAATGACATGCAACCAAAAAAATCCTTTCAGCGAAACGGCTGTCACCGTCCCGCGCCCCGTATTTTTATAATTCAATAAAATTATACATATAAGCAGTTTCGGATTTAAGCGAGAACGCAGGCCGGCGTATATACGAAATAGCTAAAGTCGTGTAGTTCAGGGGGCAAAACCGCGAATGGATCGCTAATATTGATAAAAATAAATAAAAATATTTCCCATGGTCACGCCATAACTTGATAACCAGTAAACCGAATTCGGTCATCTTTTTTTACTTAGTTCCTAATAATTTGTAAAAGGTTCTTATGGAAAAAATATAATTCAGTTAATTTCGGACAGGGAACTAACTTTGCTTATATAGAAAGAAGAAACTCCTTAGCAAACCATGGATTCACAGTGCAGCAGTACCTGGTTCTTGCGACCGAAGTGTAGACTTAAAGGGCCCCTTTTAAATGCCTATTAACGCTCGCCTCCACTATCCGAGCTCCTTTCTCTACCTAACTATACATTTATTTTTAAGGTAAAAACTTTTTTAGGCGAGTTTAGCACTTTTTGTTGAACAAAAATAATGGAACTCGCGTCACGCCTAATGTCGAATATAATTTTATATCAATAGATATAAAAACAGATTGATGTTGATAGTTTGAATTTAAACATATGAAATTTAAATTTGCAATACGGAAATTTTAAGTTATAGGTGTTTATTTCTATTGACGGTCTCTATGTCAGTTATTTTTTAACTATTTTTGTTATATATAATTGTTGATATTGACATTATACATGCGTATTAGATGTGCTTAGTTTGCCTTAAGGCATATATTATGAAGGCCTATATTATGAAGGGACCTACATAATATACATGTACTGTATATTTTTTTCTTTTGTTTTTTTACATTACTTTTATTATTAGTTTAAATAATAACAATACATCAAACAGCTTTTATTATTATTATGAAGTAAGGTTTTAATTTTCTATTTCATTTTATAAATATATATCTTTTCACGCTCACGCTTTTTCAAGCACTCAACAGTGTAGTTAGAGAGAAAATAGGGTTAAAACACTCAGTCTTCCTCTTTCCGCCCGAAATCGAGACATTGCGTGTTGAGCGGCGGGACTCAACGCCGCCCTTTGATTTAGGTACAAGTGCGGAGAAATGAAAATATTATAAATCGTTGCCCGATTGGGAATCGCACCCAGAACCAATTGCGTTTACAGTTAGACGTTGTTCCACAGCGCCACAATGACAACAAAGTAAATAAGCTAAATTTGTTTTTAATTTTTATATAAGCTATTTATATATCTGGCTGTTGGTAATTTCGTCACAAAAAATAATTAATTAATATTTTGCTACTTAATTCTTATTGGCTAACCTCAAATGTACATTTAAATTAGTCTACAATATATTCACGTATACACACGGCTGTACACCACATGGGTAGTCACAGAGAGCCTAGTGTCCAGACATTACTTGTTGAGCGGCAGAACTCAACGCCGCGATATTTCTTATAAGAGCACAGAAATAAAATTACATAATTTTAATATAATCATTTCTCGGAGTAGCGATCGAACCCAAACAATCGTGTTTACAGTCAGATGCTGCCCCACTGTGCCACGATGGACTATTTATTTGCAATATTTTGAGGCCAATATTTTTATGAAATATATATTTTTTATTTTATATATAAATAATCAACATAATTTGCTGATATTGTAAATCTAGCAAAACTGAGTAAATAATTATGAATAAGAAGTGGTACACAGAGTTTCTTATTAATTAATCCAGAAACAAATCAAATTTAATCTATTATTAAGTGACTCGATTAATAAAATTGTATGGCGACTGTTACAAAATAATGTTCAAATTAACAGTTTTTATTTGACTCGTACCCAATTCTGAAATTACTGCCGTGAAATCATATATAAGCTCTATATATGTATTTACTATCATAAGTTATAAAATTTCACACTTGTAACTTAATTTCAGTTTTTATAATTCTAAAAGTGCAGTGCCACTGACTATATGGGACCTGTGCCACTGATGAGTGCCACTGACTATATGGGACCTCAAGATATTTGCGAGAATTTTTTTATTAAAACGGATATTAAGGAGATTCAAGTATAACACAATGTATACGTACCTATGTACAATGTCCAAGCCGGTGGTAGTTTCCGGTAGGACTGACAATTCTGACATTTTATGTTAATAGGCTATTTAAATAAAGAATATTTAGATTTTATAGGTACCTAATAATTAGCATGATAATTACTTTAGCAGCTTCTAAAAAATAATCAAGGTATACCTGATTGGTATTCAGACGTTTTATTTTCAAACTCCTGCGCATCTCCTGTTGTGGAGCTTTCCACGTCCAATTGTTCCGAACCACTACTTTCTTTGTCATCGTCAGATTCAATGTTAGTTTGTTCCTTATTGAAAATACAATAATATTCGCTATCTGAAGTAGATGCTCGTACACCGTCGTCTTTGACAAACTTGTCCGCCAACAAACTGTCTATAGAGAACGCCAGCTTATTTTCAGATTTTTCACTTTTATCCTTTTCTATTACTTCCATAGATTCAGTTTTTGTTTGATTCATTTTAAACTATTTATTTAAAAAAACTACTGACACACAAATTAAACAATTTTATTTGTATAACAAAATTTCGCGCGTCCCATCGCAACGTCCGCGCATACACTAACAGTTCCTATCCTGACACCTTACATTTTTTCTTTGCAACTTAATACTGTCATAATTTAAACCAATCTCAAGCCTAACGACGCGTTTTTGTCAAATTGAAATACAGTATAGACTGCGCACGAAATTGTTGACTGACTTTGAAAGATATTATTTGTATGGTAGTTTGGGTGTCCCTATATATATTACAGTTAAAGTTCAAACTTATCTGATAATGAAGCATCTGGCAAAGATTCTCAACGAAATGAAGATAGAAAATCGACTAATGGGCGTCTGTGCGGATGACAATTTTGTATGCTACACTTAAAAACTTGTCAACCGAAAACCGATTGTATTTGAACACACTAAGCTTAGTTTTTAAATATTGGTCACTAAACGATGCAAATAGCTTTTAAGACAGCATCGCTCAGTTACAATTAAAAGTAAACCAATGAGGACTCGGTGGGCGTAACTCTTGCGCATTTCAGATCGAATTGGATTTTATTTAAAGCACCGTGAAATATGCGTGTGCCCATTAATCGCGGTAATTATATTGTTAGTTCGTTTAATTGGAAGCGTCACGTGGTTAAAATTTTCTCGTGGCTTAATTAGTTTATCGGCTGTTTATACTTAAGAGTAATTGAACGTGATTTTGATTTGTGATTGTATTTGATTGGCGTTAGTTGGTTTTATTTGCTTTTAAATTAGATGTTTCTTGTAATTAGCTAAAATAGGCTTCCGTTTCCTATACCTGTTTTTTCTTTTAGGTAATAATTCCGTACATTGTTTACATTTCTATTTTAGAGACCATTAGTGCGGATAATGTCTGACTGTATAAGCTATTGGTTGTGGGTTCGATTCCCGTTCGGTGAGTCATATTAAAATTATTTTTAAAAATTATATTTAACAAAGCGCGGTTTTGAGTTCCGCTATTCAACACCCAATGTCTCCAATTCGGGTAGAAAGTAAAGAATGTACTAGCGTCCGGTAACGGTTTCCTGTTATGTGGGCAAAAACGTGAAGCTGCTCTATTCTAGCCCCATACAAATTTATATTATTGAGTGCGTTATTGTTTTACATTCAGTTAAACATATTAAAAAAATATATATATATATATTTATTTATCCATATATATTTATACCAATTAACAAATTTCGTGTTAAATTTAAAGGAAGTAAACATACATTACTCATACTAACACAAATTTATCACCAACTTTCACTTTAAAAATATAACAACATATGATACAGCGCTCTTTATAATAGTAAAATCAATAAATAACACAAAAAATCCCGCCCTTTCAAATAACCGACATATTTTGTCATAATTAAGCCACACTGTGGCGCTTATTTTTTTCTTTACTTTTTTTTAAACAAAGATTGATGCGTACAGCCCGTTTAAAGTTTAGTCAAGTGCGAGTCGGTTGTCGATGGAAATAGATTAAAAACTCAATGTCTTAAGCACGTTTTTTATTTTTGTTAAAATTTTACAGAAATTATAGTATTAGGATAATATTTTGTATAATAAGAAGATTATGTAAATTGAATAAATAACCAGTATCTGAGTAAAGGTATTTGTAGCATAGGTACTAAAAAAAATACTCAATTTTATGTGTTGGATACTTCGTCTATACTTATATATATCGCTAAAAACATAATAAAACAAAATATATTGATCTATTAAAGAACGGCATTGTGGGGGAATGTACTTCCTTAGAATACGAATGCGTACGGAATTCGTATTAGAAAAGACAATGACAAGTACAAAATCTAGCAAATCTTTTACCTATAATAAACACAACTCTATCTACGGCATAATACTGGTACTGGACATGGGTATATAAATATAATCAGTCGCAATAAGATTTTAAATATCACACAGCATCCCAAATCCGATATTATTTGACAAGATCGTTTCCGCATATTTGACTCCGGTACGTAAACTTTGAACTCATCAAATGGTTTCGGTATGCGCGGATGAGCAATAATTTACACGTGTAGGGGCTGCACTATTTAGTTTTTTTTTTGTTAATTAGTGCGAAGTATGTTAACTTGTGTATTTATCTATAGCGACATTAACAAAGTGCATTGCTAATATATTATATTTATTTACATAAGCTATACATATAAATATTCTTATTTTTACCTCTCCGATTGAAGGTTGGCACGAAAAATAGCATATTCTGTAAGTATTCAATTTTTTTGAAATTATATAGTTTTAGTTTGTAAAGAAATGATAAGTAACTAAATAAAATATCTAAATTGCTATAGATGGGCTTGTAATATTATACCAAAAGTTCCTTCAATTTTTACAGGGCTCCGTCATTAGAACAATATATACTTTTAAACTGATATATATGATTTTTCAAATCGTGTTATAAATGCAAATAAAATAAAAATGCTTCGCAGAAATGAATTAAAAATGCCACTTTCTAGGTTATCTGGAAGTGGATCAGGCTTTTTTATCTGTGACGTCGCTGTATAAATACTGATATTTACACGTTAATATCCGTAATAACCGTAATAATAATCTTTTGTGTATGAAATTAAAATATAGTTAAATAAAAATAAATCATATTCATACTTATAAATAAAAAAATTATTACGAACTATTTAAAATGGCTTTAAATGGTTCGCATAAAATCACACTAGACAACTGTGTCGCAAGAAGAACTTAATTAGACACGGGGACGTGAGTCTAGTTAATCTTGACATGAACCGAAGTAAATTTTACTTATTATTCTTATTATTATTCTGTAACTGGTTTTCTAAGACAGGACAGGACAAGTAATGAATACAGGAACTTAACGCCCTCTTCGTCTTACTGAAAAGAAAAAGTGAAAACAGTTAATATTTTTTATTTACTTATGAAAACTGCCTGACTATACTTTTTCCCAATGCGACATTTACTTATTTCTCATAATTTAGCTGGTTTATCATGATAAACCAGCCATGATCATAAGATCAAGATTAACCATATGAAAATCTGATCTTTATTCGTTATATAATCCATATCACGTCAAAAAGTTTTTGTTAAGAGAACATTTACTTTTTTTTTTATAGCTTAGCTAGACATAGTTCGTCATCAGCTATTCTGAATCTTTTATTTTTATATGTCAACGAAAAATGCTCATCGCGGTGTTATTCACCGATGTTGTTAAGGAAAATTCATACAGTAACTTGGAAAATTTGCACATACAAGCAGACAAACAGACAAAAATTTTAAACAACATAAACTATTCTTTTTTTCGTCACCTAAATCGTTTTCTCGTAAATACATTTAATGTACAAGACCATTTTTGGAACTGTTTTATTATAGTACAGATAGAAAATTTTAATTGACAGTTGACCGACATACCGAAACAGTAAATTTGTACAACAATCATCAATAAACAATAATCTGTGTGTCGTATATATATCCCTACATTTAATTATTTATTTTAATTATTTTTGTCGTATACATACATTTTAATTATTTTTGTCTTCAATAACAATTAATAGAAAGCTTCTTTTACTTAAAGTTTAGTTATATAGTGGGTATAGACTTATTAAACTACTATTAACATATAACGTCTGAAATACATATAATGTCATATAGTTTATATAATAATTTTGATAAGTAAGCTGATTGGTAAACAACAAAGTATCTTACCAGCTTATCTCATCGCTCACTTGTCAACGTATATTTCATTTTGGAATTTCATAGTAAGTACTATAGGTTGTGTAATTTTTTTGGTGAAAATATAAAATCTTGGTCCAATAAGAACCATAGAAAGGGCCGTACTGGAAACACAAATGAAAATTAATAATTTCATGGTTTTCAATTTAAAATCGTTATCAAAAGTAACAACTTATTCGAAATTCGAAGAATAGTAAATACCCTTATGGTTAGTTGTGGTGGTCTAGATTTTTGTTCGTAATAAAAGACGATAGAATGACATAAAATATAGATTGAGATTTTTAGTATATAATATTTATAATTTTTTATATCAGGTACAATTCAATAATTTTTCAACTGTATTGACTTTCATTATGCTATAGAATGTCAAAAGTAACTGTCAACGTCAAATATATGCCAATTGTCACGGCTCACACGTCATTTGTCAGTTTTTTAATAAAATACTATTAGAAGGTTCGTGTATTTTGTAGCTACGGCATTACATTTAATTTGATTTCTATTTTATTAATTGTTATTTAATAATTTTGTAAAATTATACTACAATGGCTCTACCTCTAAGATAGCTCATAGTATTCGTCATACAACAATGTGTGATAATGCAAAAGCAGTGTTAAAATTTAAATTTGCTGTGTTTATTTGCTATTTTTCATAGCAATTGAATATTTATGGCTTTTTATATAACAATGTGTTGACATAGAGAAAGAAAACTATACATCACGATACACAATGCGTGTTAATATACGTAAACTAATTATAATATGTGGAACTTTAGCATTATTATGGGTGGTCGTGTCTTATTCTTCTATATTTGTTTCAACCTACAAGCCCAGGAACACTATATCTATTCTAGAAGGGGAGATAAACCGCTTAGAAACCAAAATGCAGGACCAACTTAGTGAAAGTTATAAGTTACTAGAAAAAGTTAGGTTGCATTTAAAGAAGACTGAAGAAACACATATAAGGGAGAGTGACAAGGATGCTCAAATGCTTTTAAATGAAATAGAGATGATGCAAAGTAAGTATTTTTTTTATATACTATACAACTTTCTGTACAGTTTTAGAATAAATAACATGCTTTTTAATTAATATTATTCCTACCAAAGCAGTCACCTATATAGATCCTAAGAAAATACAAATTTTTCGCAGCATGAACTTGTTTTCCTTCCAGGACAACCAGGATAAAGGGAAAATAATTTTACATGTGTAAATAAAATTTATGTACAAATCTACGAGACCTTTGTGGCATAGTATCAAACTGTAAACACAATTGATTGTGGTTTTGATTCCTAACTCAAGTAATGATTATACCTACGACAAAGCAAGGTGTTCACTTATGCCACTCAACATGCAATATCTAGATTTCAGGCGGAAAATGAAATGGGAGAATGAGAATTTAATGTCTTATTCTATTTATCTAAAATATACTTCTGTATTCACTAAGAATTTGTCTCATATGTTTACTTACTTGCAAAAATACTTTACAATTTATTTAGCACAATTAATTAAAGCCTTAGCTTAATTTTCAATCAAAGAATATTCAAGAATATCAAATCAAAGAATATTATACAAAGTAAAGATAATTATATTACAGCTATATATAATTTGTATATGTTATATATACAATGTAGTCATTGAGATAGTTGTTGCACATAACATTTGTTTTAGATTGCAAAGTTTATAATGTCAAATCTTCCCACAATTCATAGATGATATTGCAAAATTGTTTGTTGTAAATATTCTTTTTTTATTTCTTTTTCAGCTTAATGCTTTTTTCTGAGTCCGAAAATTTCTGTCTAAAATCGTGATATTGCATGTTAATACGGTTTAACTTACGTACTAGAGCAGATAAAATTAAAATGAAAAAGACATTGTAAAATGAAGACATACTTAGAAAACATATAAAAAATTTAACGCAGCGGGATTTGCGCCTCTTGTAAACCGTTCAAGCTAAATATGTGTTTTTCAATTTCCAAAGTGTGCGTAAAACACTAAAAAAAAAAACAAAAAAAAATAATATGATTTAAATATAAACATTCTATATTTTTAGAAAACATAAAAATGTGAATCCAACGGGATTCGAACCCGCGCTTCTTGGAAACCGTCCAAGCGCCCTGACCACTAATCCATTCGTAAGCCATCTTAACCAGATATATATTTAAAGTAGAGATATAAAAAAAATAGAAAACGTTGAACATATTACATTACACTTTATTTTACAAAGCAAAGAAACGATTGCTAAGGTGGTAGCATCGAACGAAACATGAGGCCGAATTATGGCTAACTGCTCACACTAGGTTCTCTCTAAATATCCTGCTATGCGTGAAGCTGTATAATATGAGAATTCAATATTAAATACACCCTTAGAAAGAGAAACCTTACAAAGTTCTCTTTAATTTACCCTGAATACTTATTTCTTATGACTTACTGAAATCTTATGAATGCAAATGAAAAACAGTTTTAATTTAAAGTAAGAATTTTATTTTGAAATATATTCAGTCTGAAAAAAATTTTCCCCTTCCCACCAATACCATCACAATCAATTATACACCACAAAATCAATTCTAGCCTTAGTCCTGCCTAAGCTTAAAAGCCATACAAAAAAGGTTTTATTCAAATCCGTCCAGTAGTACCGAAGATGCTCATCAAACAGCGTACAAACAGACAAACATACACAGATATTCATGTGACTAAATTTATTATTGACGCAATATCTTGGAAACATCTCGTTTTGTTTTGAATTTGCTTAAATAATGGCAGGATGTTTAGAAATTTTCAACAAATGTTGTAAATTATGATTAGTTTTCGTGGAATATGTACACACATATATATATAGAGTAGTACAGCTAGGTGAAGTTTAATATAGCATGAAAGCAGAGAGAACCTAGTGTCAACATGTACCGTCTCATGATTCCGCCCGATTTGTAGACTTTTGTGTATTGGGCGACGGAACTAAACGCCGCTCATTTTCCTACTCGAGTAGAAAAAGATTATATTTTTTTTCACTTCACTTATTTTTTCCGCATAGCGTGGTAGCCAGAGATAACCTAATGTCTAGGTTTGCTCTAAAACTTCAGCATAGTAACAAAATCACTCAAATAAAAAAAAAGATTACAAAAAGAAAAGACGCGGACGCCACAAGTCCGTGGTGCGTTTATTTCTGATAAAAACAGACACTCCGTCGACTATCCGTCCGATTTCCAGACATCAATACATATTGACTGGCGGAACACAGTGTTAACTAGCTTCTTGCTAGACCGGAAATATAAAAAAAATTAAAAATATCCTTGGTCGCGTGGGGATCGAACCCTCTACCACCGCATTTAGAATCAGACGGTTTCTCACTGTGCCACTCCACACTCTTATAATATGTATGGAGCTTAATAATAAGCCATCTGTTATTTTAATAACATAAATGCCAATTATTTAACTATTATATCAATATTTTAACCGAAACTAGATAGGCGCGTAGCAAATTATTGCTAGA
This sequence comes from Podotricha telesiphe, assembly GCA_038994665.1. Classification (NCBI taxonomy): domain Eukaryota; kingdom Metazoa; phylum Arthropoda; class Insecta; order Lepidoptera; family Nymphalidae; genus Podotricha; species Podotricha telesiphe. The sequence goes on along the minus strand of JAOYRR010000443.1, from coordinate 6,180 downwards.
TATAGATATTATATTTTGAAATAATAATTATTAAATATTATACTTTATAGGTGATGCCAAAGCGCAGTGGTCAGTAGTCGCGATCGGTTGTGGGATCGATTTACTCAGATAAATGATTATAATTTAATTATTTTTATTTCTCCGCTCTGGTACTTAAGATAAGGGGCGGCATTGAGTTCCACCACTCAACAAGCAATGTCTTGATTGCAACAGTATCTATACAAAGTGTACATATGTTAATGTCACCTGTATTTTAAACGATAATAATACCTTATTGATATAACAACATACAAGAATAAAATTACGCTAGTATTTTTTTTTTATTTAGAAAATTTATGAAATAAAAAACACAATCAAATATTTATTCACTGTTATTAAGTAAAAGGTAAAGTTTTTTTTTTATTCATGTTTATATATAATAAATACACAAAAGTGTACATGTCGTAAAGGCAACACGTGGGCATTTCAAGCGTCAGTCAACATGTCCACAAGTGTATTTTAAATAGCTTAATATTGAAAAGAAACGGAACTACTAATAAACACCCGTTTTCTCTTTGTTATATTAAATTAAATATTTGATTTAAATTAATATGCCACCTATAGTGTTATGACATCATATTATATATATATATATATATATATATATATATATTGGGCCACATAAGTGGCCGCGTTAAGTGGCGGAACTAAACGCTGCGCTTTATCTTACTATAGCTCCAAAATTAAAAAAAAACTGTAATCACCTTATATAAATAATTATGTGGTTAATTCGGCCTCATAAGCGTAATATCTATTAATTGGGCGGCAGATGCTATAAAGAAAATATTACTAAATAGTTAATTTCCGTTCATTGTATGGGATATTATAAATTGACTAATAGCCCCGTTAACGCGTAAAATACGAGTTGCCTTAACAATTTGTGTGTCAAAAATTTTTAGTAAACGTTTAAAAATTTTAACGCAACGGGATTTGTACCGGCGCCTCTTAGAAACTGTCCAAACGCTCTGAACGCTACGTCATGTGTTTTACATGCGGCGTTGTCGATATTCTTATACGCTTATTACAACTATTATCGTCTTCAAGAGGGCGCGGGTTCGAGTACTGCTGCTTTCAAATTTTTATTAAATCTTATTCGCATCCTAAGTGCTATTAGCACTTTAAAAATGTTTAAAACTGTTATGTCACTTTGTACAAAAGCGCTTAACACATGAACGGTTGTTTGTGTAACATTTTTTTTTTATTTATTTCTAATGCATTAATACTCCTCCATCTGCATAGTTTCCGTAAAATTGACTGAAACTTGCCCATACCAGTGCTTAATTTATTATTCTGCCACGTTGCGTGCGGCACTCAACGCCGCAATTTTTCCACAAAGAATGGGAAAATATTAAAGGTTTTATTAACATAGCGACCCGCTCGCGGCTTCGACTGCATGAACTATTGCTGTTTCCTATTTTTGGCGGTCTTTTCATAAAACAATGAAATTCGTGGAGAAATAAAAAATAATAAAGAGAAAAAAGTAGCATGTGTTCATTCCAAGACTCTCAAGTATCTAAATATAAAATTTCATCACCATCGGTTCAGCGATTTGGCCGTGATGACGTCACAGACATACAAATTAATTTCGCATTTATATGATAATAGTATTTATTAAAACACACTATTATATATTAGTCTCTCAACTGCGTCGAGATATTTTTAATTCATATTTAGGATGATACAATATATTTGTTTGCTAAACGTATCAGGTCACATACTATAAAGGCCAACGAAACATGTTTATTACACAATTATGAACTCAGTGTGGTTGACCGTCTCGCAACGGGAAATAGATTTGTACGAATAAAAAAATAAACTTTTTAACAATTTTAACATTTTTTACGTTTTGTTTAATTTTTTAGGTTAGAGGCCATCAGGGCGCAATGGGTTAGCGTTTAATTACGAACGCGATTGGTTGTGGGTTGGATCTCCATTCGGAAGCACAAGTATATTTAAATTATTTTCATTTCTCCGCTCTGGAGATAAGACAAAGACCGGTGTTGAGTTCCACCACTCAACACAAATGGCTCGAAGCGGAAAGTGGAGAAAGTAGTGTCTTGATACTAGGTACAATACAATATATATTTAACAAGCGTTATTAACGTCATATAAAACACAATTGTACTATTGTACAATGTGGGGTATTCCCCATAGCCTGAAAATTAGGGTTTTTAACCAGCGCGTGTTGCCAGCACCGAGACGTGGTCTCTTACTGCAGGCTCTCTCATAAGGATGCAGAGAGGGCTATGCTCGCGGTTACACTGTGTGATAAAATTCAGTAAGAAGACATCCTGGAGAACTGAAGTCACCGACATAGCTCTCACTCTCGCTCTTATAAAACGGCCGACGGTGGTGGTCAGAATTGCAGGAAACCGCTGGATGAGTGAGACCAATGATCGCTCGAAATGGCCTTCTATGGGGAAGGCCTATGTCCAGCAGTGGACGTCTTCCAGCTGATGACGATTAACTTCATTTATATTTATCTATGTGAGAAAATCTTGCTACGCCACTTTGAATTTAGCACATGTCCTTATCTGATGATAGTATAATATTTTCGTAGCATTAAAAACATGATTGTCATTGCCAAGATGATCCTTTTTAACTAATATGTTATTATTCTATTGTCTCTAACTAACTTGACTCTGTGTGTGGAAAGTGGAAAAAGGTGTGTCACAAGTGTCACTTAGTTCTTTATGTGGAAAAAAGAGCGTTAAGCTGATAACATCTTTGGATTTCGCGATTAATCGCGTATATCTTGGTATTCTAAACTACATTTTAGAAAACCCGTCGTTTCTAACACTTTACAATAGTCCATGGTTGCATTCACAGGTGAACGCAATCTCACTTTTACCAAAATATACTATAAATCCGGTTAAAATAGTTTCATGTATACTCGTGATACAGATAAATAGACCAAATAACAGTGTTTACAATTGTTGTACGTATTGAGTTCAATACACTTTATATTGAATTTTATTAGTAGTTGCATGTGAAAACCAGGTGAGTGAACCGGAAGTATGACTTTTTTTGTGTTGAATATATAATTGACTGACGAAGAAAACGGAGAAGAATTTCTCTCTGAGCACATTCACATTTATCAGAAATTGATTTAGCTTATGATGTAAAGTTTTGGTCTCAAACTGCAGGGACCTCAACTTAGCTCCATGTGCAGAATTGAACGGGAAGCCACTGAATCATCACCGGTCAAGTCTATTGTTGAAATGTTATTTTTGTGGGTGATAACAGGGGAAACAACAGAAGGTGTTCCCAATCAAAATTCCCAACCAAAATTTCCAAATAGGTTCTGGGTCTGGGTTTGAGGTCTGGTCTTGTCATCTTTAATTGGTAATATATATTGCTGGGCCTCATGCAATTGACATTTAACGTCATGGGTAAGCTTGAGAGCTTCCACATATTCTTCTCTGCAATGGACATCTTTGAGTGTTGTATGTAAAGTTTTAACAACACATTTTTAAGTTCTTTATTTTTATTGGTAATCTGCAAAAAATCTAGCTTATTTTCATGAAGCAGCAGATTCGGTCAGCACGACCTATGCAATAAACTTAAAAATGATGATGATAAAAATGAACATTCCAAATGACAGCTGGCGAACCTACAGTGCGAAACACAAGATTTAGTTGCTATGTACTGACTATCATACTGTCAGTACAAATGTCTATCACAGAACCCTTTTTTCAAATTGCATCAAATTTAACAATATAAAATAATTAATTTCAATTTGTTTTAACGGGATAAGTTACAAAGATGTCTATATGACAATTGATAGTGTTGCTACAAACTACGGTACGTAGTTTGTACTTATATTTTCATTAAAATATCACGCCGTCGTTGCACAGTGGAAAAATTAGACTGTAAACGCGATGGTCCTTAGTACAATCTTCACGCCTGGAATTGATATTGTTTCTAAATTATTTAAGTGTTCCCCGCTCTGGTGCTCGTGCTTTGTTTAAAAAATATGTACTGGACTTTTAATATTTTTAGTTTTCGTTTTCATGAATACCTACCTTAATGTCATTAACATTTTAGCTAGAATAAAAATTCTAGATATTGTTTAGACTAGAAGCAATGAACCCACGGCTCGTACCACTTTGTTGCGACCCGCCATTAGTTTATTTGTATTACAGACTCCCGATTCGATTTGTTTCAAAATAACCAAAGTACATATTGGTTGTTTATTCTATTCTCTTAATTTATGTATATAATCTGTTTTTGTCTCACACTTTGTGTATTTGTTATCTAATATTTATAATATGGATATAATTTTAAATTATATCCATATTATAATATTTACTAATAAGTGTTATTAATATTTATAATTATTAATAAGTGTTGTTATCCACGTTACCAAGGCAACGCCTAGTTTTCGGATCAAGTAGTACAGTACAGTAGTAGTACATCCAATTATGGCTGATGACATATACTTGGCCAACAGATACTGATATATATATTTAGCCTTCGCCTGTAAGCAAGTGACCTTCAAAAAATTTCAGTTGTAAGGTTTTTTGAACGTTTCTGTTTCCAGGCGAAGGTTATGTAAGCGACCTTTGTCGTTTTTGGCTACCAAAAATATATAATTTAATTTTTGTATCACGCAGTTCGAATATTGACCGAATAGTTTTTGTTCTAGAATATTATTTCGGTCAAAAGTTTTGACAATATCTGAATTGGTTGAGGCCATCGTAGCGCTGTGGGACAGCTGACTGCAAACACGATTGGCTGTGTATTCAATCCCCATTAGTAGGAATGGTAATATTTAAAAAATACTTAATTTGTTTTCGCTCTGGTACAAGACAAAGCGTTCAAAGTTCCGCCAATCCATGTTTCGGATTCGGACGGAAGGTGGAGAACGGAGTGTCTTGACTCTAGGTTTTCGGGAAAAAGCATGAAGCTGCTAAAAATCCCTGGACTGGTTAGGCTAAATGCGGCGTTAAGCTCTTATTGCCAGCTACGTGATTATGAAGTCATAGACAAACTGGCATTATCAAAAATATCATCTATATTGTAATCTAGCTGTGCCTGCGACTTCTTCCGCGTGGAATTTTGAAATAAAAGTTGTTTAAGTTACTCCTTATTACCTTAGCTAAGTGCCGTTAAAATCGGTGCAGCAGTTTCTGAGATTAGCGGGAACAACAGACAGACAGACAAAAATTGTCAAAAGTTTTCTTAGTATATGAACCGTGTATACATACATATGTATGTATGCATTGCATGCATTTCGTAAATAGCAGTTATTTTAATATTAAAAACAGAAAATCCAATTTTATTTATTTGTATAGATTTTCACCAAACATTCCTATGTTTATTATATACTAGGCGCTTTGTTGCTATGTGCCTATATAATGTAACAAGCGGGCATTGATAATGCAATCGATGTTGCATACAAACTATATGTAAATTAACTGACGAAACATTTACTGAAAAAAGTAATTAACTAGAATAAGATAAGCAAAATTCATACCTATAAGTTTAAATAAATAAATAATAATAATCTACACAGTAGTTTTGGGTTCGATTCCATTAAATTTATAAAGTAAACAGCACATACCATATGCTTATTATAAAATTCAAAAATAAAATTTATATTTATATAAAAATATAAATAATGATAAAATTAGTCAGTATATTAAAAATAAATAACAATTAATTTAAATAAATTCAGTAATCTTTTGAAGTCTCATCTGCCCACTGATCTTAAAATTAAAGGGCTGTAGTATATTGACTGTACAAAGGTATCAAGCAAGGTAAAATCGTTAGCCTTAATACTTGTATGGAAGATTTGATGAAAATGTCTCGTAAGTTATTAAAAGAAATACTTTAACATAAACGTTACTAAGGTAACGTAAATTTTATGCGTTAACTGGGATATTAGTATACCTATGTAGATAAATGTTTTTTTTTGTGTTTCATTGCTTTAATAAGAATAAGTGCTTGTATGTAAAAACTATATCTGCGAAGTCAATTACCATGTACTTGACTCCCATTTTCATATTTATGTTTTTAATGGCATGTTACATGTCATGAATAACGACGCGCTATATCGAGTTCTGTTTTTCTATTATCTTAATTTTTCAGCTATGTAAAAAACACATGGCCCTCGGTTTGATAATTGAATGTCGTAAA